>RJWJ010040246.1:0-14060 GCA_004363605.1 Indri indri | reverse complement strand
CCCATGATAATCAATTTGTACAATTCCAATTTCTATCACAGAGAGCAGAGGTGCTATTTAGGTAGAAAAGTCTCAACAGGTAAAGTTATTCAGTGCATGGATGATATAATAAAATAGTGTGTACATTTGATATTACTCTCTGTTTAAAATTACCTCTGCTAAAACAGTATAAATTTGATAATTGATTTCTAAAAGATACATAAATATAAGAGAAATAGAACTAAGAGCAAGTTTAAAAGTTTAAAAGGAATAGAATAAAATTAGTCTCTTTCTTCCTTTTCTTTTCTTTTCTTTTTTTTTAATAGTAGAAGATACCAGACCCTAAATGCCTTGATTCAAACAGTTCTACTAACGTGTTGTGACATTGCTTAAAAATTTTTTTCTGCAGTTATTTCAATCAGTCCTTCCTCCAAGCAACAATTACCACTCTAGGAAATCTTTTATACTGTTCATCTATTATGAGTTTCATGCTTGATTCTTTTCTGGCCTTTCAAATGATACATGCTCTGTGATGATTTTCTCACAGGTAAAATTCAAATAGATTTTTTGAAAAAGGAAGACGTTCTTTTCTCCAAACGTAGATCTGGAGATTTACAAGCCAAAATCAGGATATGGTTACCTGGGTAACTGAGATTCCGCAGGGACAGTCATACCTATTGTCTTGCCTCTATGTTCTTGATTTTTTTTTCTTTGATCAATATTTAATTATGCTTTTATCTTTTCTGGACCACAGGCATTCCCAATAGCCCAAATGTTTTACAATTCTTATTCCATAGGTCAACTCACATGCTTTCCTCCCATTGACTTAAATTGGTGTCCAGGACACAAGCGGAAGGCACACAGTGCTACAGCAGACGGAAAGGTTATATAATCAATCAACAGGCTGTTGGGAAAGGTCAGCCATATTACAATTATTAAAAAGTAAATTTTCTTTGGGCATCAAAAATAAAGACCCTCAATGAAGAGCTAATGAAGCTCGAATTTGCACTTTTCTGTTTGCACATTGTAGGTGGTGTCTGACCTTCAGAAATTGAACATTGCCTCCAAATCTGCCTGGAAATTTTTATTTCCTTCAATTTCAGTGGAGCTGTGCTGCTGGTATGTGTATCTGTGTACTTGGATTTCGTAAAGTCCAGTATTTCAAGCACGCCTTTCCCTTCTTTTGATTCTGAACATTTTAGGTGGTTGAAAATAATTTTAGAAATAAAGAAAATAAGGAAAATGCTGGATTTGGTTCTTAATTTCCTTTTTCTAGAGTTGTCAACTGAATCCAATTACAAACAGCTGGAAAGGTGCCCCACAATGTGAGACCACAGTCGACCAATGACTCGTCTCTATCTCCCTGAGATACATAAATTTTGCATAAAGTGTAACTGTAGTGTTTGTACCCTCACATTACCCTGGAATAAAAAAAATAAAATTAAATAAAATTCATGGTCAAAAAAAAAAAATTTTGAAGACTGAAGAGAAGGGGCTGGTGAAGTGAGCAGTGTGTTTCTGCATTACCATTCTTTGGTGTTTGTTTTGGACCATAGGTTACAAGATTGTATATATCAAGATCTATAGGGTATAATATTGATACGATTTTTATTTTCAATAATATCTAACCTTAAAATCAATTAAGAAGGCATGAAAATACTGTGGGGTGAGAGTCTGCAATATGAACTTGCAGATCAGCATTGCATACACAAAACTAGAAGTGGATCTTGTTCTATCCCACTAATTCAGAGGGGACATTTCTCAATAAATAGTTTCTGGAAATGGCAATAATGCTTAGGGACAATTTTTACACACATATTCTGTAAAAAACCAGGTAAAATAATGGATAGTGCTTTTGTAATCACACTTACAATAAGAGAGACGTCAATTATTCTGAGTCTAGTTTCCTTCTTACATAAAACAACATAACTTATCAGCATGTTTTTCCTAAATCACAGGGTTTTATAATGACCACTGAAGGACAGTGATCCCAGAGACAGAAAGAAAAATGAGGTAAGCCCTGTGATTGTCCCAGTTCACTGACTTCATAGAGACCTCAGAGCGTAGCATGGGGAAGGAAGACTCAGGCAGAACCTAGTGGATTCACTAAGTGGAGACCAAGTTGAAAATCCAGTGAGACAAAAATACTTACAGTTCACAGGACAAAGAGAGCTACACAGAGAGAGAACTTTGGTGACCTAAAATACTCTGGTCCCTCTTGTTATGTGGCCCTAAAATACTGACCAGCACATAAGCCATATGCATGAGGGAAATACTCCAGGCTGGGGAAAGAACCACCCTAAAGGATTAGGGGTGATCAGTACCTGATGCTCACACTGAGCAAGTAATAACACGTGTTTTCACCAGCCAGACTGGAAAACATCAAAATTTATGGAACACTGGATAGAACATGCAGGAAAATTTTGCTTTATTAATGAGGCAAAACTAGAACACTAGCAATGCCTAGAAAATCAGATGTGAAAGGATCAAACTTGTTCCAAGTAATTTCAAAACAAAGCTCAAAAATAGTTAAAGGAATACAAAATATCCAGTACCCAAGAAGATGAAATCCACAAAGCATGGCAATGATCAATAATTATATAGAGCATAAAAATGGAGAACTGCAACTTATAATGAAGAGAAAAATCAGTCCATTAAAGCTGATTCATTAATCAACTTCAGTTTGGTAAAAGAAATAAGACCTAGTTTTAAATAGATCAGTAGGATGACTATAGTGTACAATAATCTATTGTATATTTCAAAATTGCTAGGAGGGAAGAATTCAAATGGTTATAGCATAAGGAAAAGACAAATATTTAAGGTGATGGATACCCTAAGTACATTGATTTAATCTTTACAAATTATATGAATGTATTAAATTATCACAAGTACTTTGAAATTATGTACACTTTGTATGTATCTATATTAAAAAAACTGATCTAGAACTCATATTGATGCTAGAAATAGCAAGAAAAGGCATTAAAACGATTATAATAACTGTACTCCATGTGTTCAAAAAAATTCAAGGCACTATCATGGAAGCAGAGACCAGACCCTTACCAGAAGACAAACCTGCTAGACTCTGGATCTTGGATTTCCCAGCCTCCAGTACAGTGGGAAATACATTTCTATTGTTTATCAATCACCTAATCTGTGGGATCCTGTTATAGCAGCAAGAAACAAACTAAGTTGTACCTAAAAATATGCAAAGAAAAAAACTGATAAAATTGCAAGGATAGATGCATTCACAATTAAGAATTAGAGATTTTAATTTCCCTATCTCAGTAACTAATAGAACCAATAGCCAGAAAATCAGTAAGAAATTAGATAACTTAAATAAAATATTTGATAACTTGCCTTAATTGAAATTTATAGAACAGTACTCTCCACCCCAAAACACCAGGCTACCCATTTTGTTGAGGTACATGTGGAAAATTTACTGTAATAGGCCATATTCAGGCCATAAAATATATGTGACTAAATGTGAAAGATTTCAAGTCATGCAAAGTATCTTCTCTTACCACAATGGAATTAAATTAGAAATCAATAACAGAAAAATCTCTTGAAACTTTCCCAATATTTGAAAACAAAATAATATATCTCTAAGTAATCTATAGGTCAATGATGAAAGAAAATGGAAATGAGAACATGTTTTCTACTGAGTGAGAATAAAAATAAAACATTTATTAAAATTTATGGATGCCACTAAAGCAGTAATTGGGGTGCAATTTTTGCCTTTAAATGACTATACCAGAAAATAAAAAAAGTCTTTCTTCCACCATAATACATTAGAAAACGAAGGACAAATTAAATGTGAAATTAACAGAGAAAAGGAAATAATAGAAATAAATAAAGTGGAAACAACAGAGAAAATTAGTAAACTGAAAGTTATATCTTTGAGAACTTCCATAAAGTTGACAAACTTACAGCCTATTTGACTAGGGAAAAAAGAGATGAGGCACAGATTACAGTTATAAGACAGATGGTAACACTCTCTGTACAGGTTCTACAGATATTAAAAGGAGGACAAGAGACTGTTATGAAAATCTTTGTGCCAATAAATTCAACACATGAAATAAATAAATAAATTTCTTGAGAAATACACAATAACAAAGCTCATTTAAATATAAACAAATAATCTGAAGGGTCCTGTATCTTATTAGAGACACTGAATTTGTAGTTGAAAATTTTCCCACAAAGGCAATGCCAAACATAAATGCCTTCGCTACTGAATTCTAGCAAACATTAAGAGAAAGAAATAATGCTAAATCTATGTAAACTCTTCCTAAATGTGGAAGAGGGAGGAATACTTTGCAACTCATTCTATGTGGACAGCATTGCCTTGATACCAAAACTAGACAAAAACATGTTAAGAACAGAAAACTAAATATCAATAGTTTCATAAGTGTAGATTAAACATTCTAAACTAAAATTTATCAAATCAAAGCTAACATTACATAAAAGAGATAATACATCATATTGGCAGAAGGAAGCCCCTCGACCAAAGGTGTCTGAATTGCTAGAACCTGTGAATGTGTTACTTTATGTGGCAATAGAGACTTTGCATATAAAATTAAATTAAGGACCTTCATATGTGGAGAATATCCTGGATTTGCCAAGTGGGCTCGATGTAACTACAATGGTAATTATAAGGAAGAGGAGTGGTCAGGAGGACCAGAGTCACAGAAAGAGATGTGATTATTGACGTATAGATGACAGGGGGAAAGAGAGAGAGATTTGAAGATGTTATGCCGCTGGCTGCTTTCAATGATAGAGCAAAGAACATAATCCAAGGAATGCAGGCAGTCTTTACAAGTTGGAAGAGGCAAGAAAGCCTCCAGAAAAAATGCAGCCCTGCCAACACATTGATTTTAGGATTTCTGACCTCCACAACTGTAAGACAATAAATTTGTGCCACAGAATTTTTGTTTTGTAATTTGTCAGAGCAGCAACGGAAAACGAATGTAGTGACTAAGTGAGGTCTACTCCAGAATGTGCCAATTTAACATTTCAAAGTCATCCCACATAATGTTCAATAGAACAAACTAAAAAGTAAACTATATGATTGTCTTAGTAGAGGTAGAGAAAGCATTTGACAAAGTCTAACATTTGTGCTTGATAAAAACTCTTAGCCAATTAGGAATAGAAAGGAACTTCTTCAATCTCATAAGGAACATCTATAAAAACCTTACAGGAAAAGTTAGATTCACTGATGAAAGTCTTATTGCTTTCCTCCTAGGATCAGAAACAAGACAAGGATGTCCTCTCCCACAACTTCTATTTAACACCTTACTGGAGGTTCTATTCAGTGAAATAAGGCAAGTAAAAATAATAAAAATGTCTAGGTTGGAAAGAAAGATGTAAATTTGTCTTTATTTGCAGATGACATGATTATATGCAGAATGGAGTGGGATCTAAAAATAAAGTCACAAAACTAATAAGTGAATATAAAAAGTTTTCAAGATTCAAGATGAATATACAGAAATCCATTTTATCACTATATACTTATAATTAACAGTTATAAATTGAAATTAAAAACACTATACACAATAACATGAAAAATATAAAATGCATGGGGATAAATATGACGAAATACTTATACACTGAAACTGTTCTAAAACATTGGTAAAATAAGATTTTAAAAATATTAATAAAAATCCAGACATATACTTTATTCTCATGGGTCAGAACAATCAATATTATTATATAAATTCTCCACAAATTGTTGTATGTATTCATCACAATATTAATTAAAATCTCAGCAGAATTTCTAGTATAAATTGGCATAAGCATTCTAAAATTCATATGGAAAGAAAGAGGACTGAGAATAATAACCAAAATCAACTTTAAAAAGAAGAGCAAGCTTTGAGGGCTAATATCACATAACTTGATCACTTACTATAATGCTGCAGTAATAGCAACAGTGTTGTATTGGAGCCGTTGATAGATAAATGGAACTGAATGAAGAATCCAGAAGTAGACTCACACCTATATGGACAACTGATTTTTCAGGAAAATACAAATGCAATTCAATAAAGAAAGGATAGTCTTTTCAACAAGTGCTGCAGAAATAATTGGATAACCATATGCAAATCACTGAACTTTGAAACATAATGTATACCGTATACAAAGATTAGCTCAAGTTCAGCGAATATCTAATAGAAATTCTAGAATACGCAAATCGAAAACATTCCGGTGAAGAAATGATACTTGAGGACCTTCAGAATTTAAGATATGATTCCTCATGCCAAAACAAACAAACAAACCAATAACAAAAACAACAAAACCTCCAAGAATCAAGGTGGATAAGTAAAAATAAATCCACGCTAGGATTCATTATTGTGAAGTATAGAACACCAATAGAAAGAGAGAGAAGATACTGTAGAGAGAAGACAGACGAACTCAGATGAGTCACAGATATACAGATGATGTCCCCAGAAGACTCCAGAAGAAAATAAAGTGTTATTTTTAAAAGTTCTAGAGAAATTATGATGAATCTAAAATTCTATACTGAACTGGGCTACCTATTAAGAGCATGTGACATAAAAACTTTTTCAGATACACAAATAATAAGAGAAAAGTATTAGGAAACCGTGGACATAAAACAAAAGAAAGCTGCATCAAGGAAGAAAGGTGAGGCATTCCCTAAACAGCAGTGGACACAGATATCAATACATACGTTGATAAATTTAATTAATAGTCGGCTATTAAATTAAAAACAAATTTGTGTATTTACTATACAAATGCTAGAACCAAATATCTAACAACGTTAAAAAGATAAAGGGCAAGTTTTGTGCAATGGATAAATCATGCTAATATTTTTAACATCTCTTAGAGGAAAACAGAAACTCTAAATAATTTTAGGTACAAAGTTTAGATTAAATATTTATATTGAAAATGTAAAGATAACATTAAAAGAATAAAAACAACCAGCCTACAGTTTTCTTTTCTGCAAAAAAATGATAAAATTAATTTTTGGCTTTCAATTAGTGTAGGTTCAGCTTCCTGTGAGGGCAAATCTCAAAATAGCAGTGATTCATACAAAATATAATTTAATTTTTTAATCATATAAATTATATTAAAAGTCAATCACTGTGAGGTTAGTGTGGTGGCCCATGGTCATTTGTTTTAACCTTCTAGTACTAGGTTTCTTCTTCAAGTTCATGTTTAAAGTCTAAGATGGCTGGTGGAGCTCTGAGTTTCAGGCTGTAAGGAGGAGGAAGAAACATTCCAAAAAAAAAAAGGAAAAAGAAAACTAAACAAGCAAAAATGTTCTTAAATCAGCTCCCTTTAAGATTACCCAGCCTTTCGAAACATTTCTGCTTATGTCTGGTTACCCAGACTTAGCCAAATGGTCACCTATGGTTGCAAGGGAGGCAAGAAAAGGTAACATTTTATTCTGTGTGAGTAGCAAACCATGTAGCTAACAATTGGAGAAATTGGAGTGGTTTTAATGGACCTCTGAACAAATTAAAGTTAGTTTCTTAGATAGAACTGATTTCTCAACTGAGATCCTTAATGTTCTTTCTAGGTATATATTCTTAGCATGAATCAAACTCGAAAGGATACACGGAATGAGAAAGTAGAAAGATTTTTTTCCCTTTTGAATTAAAAAAAATGCCTTAAATTGCCTGATTTAATGATTTATAAATAGTAGCCATTCAATTAATATTTGATGGGTGAATGAATAATTTATTATCTTACATATTCTTACTAAGCACTGAGAATTTCATCAGAGTCAGCCATGATAGACTCATACTATTGTGCAAACCCCTTCACTTGGGTTCCTCTAACATGGTGGCAAGAGATTTGGAAGGTGCAAAATGCTTTCCTGTTAAATAAAGTTTTTTCCATTTGAAACAACTCCAGGAATTCAAGTATATTTGATTTAATTAAAAGAATGATATTTATGTTTTTCATTCCTTTCCTCTCCATCTCTTTTTGAAAGCCAAACGATATGCATATTCAGTTTCCTCAGTATTAATTCAACCATGACATGACTTTTCCCTGACAAATTTGAACTGGGATAGAGAATATAAAAGCCATAATGTAGTTTTTTTTTAATCTAAGAGCATCTTTTGTTCCTTGGTTTGCAAATCTTTCTGACTTAGTGGTGGCACCTAATACAATTCCACAGATCTGATAGACAAGTCTTAGGAATTCAGGTTAGAAGAGATACAGCTTAGTGGTATATTTTCCTTTTGACCAGAGAATTTCTGAGCAAGCTTCAGAGGGATTTGTTGTAATGCACTTGTTCCTGTTGGGTAGATCAGTTATATAAGAAAATATTCCAAAGGATATCTGCAGTAAACACTTGAGAATACATTAACAGCAAAGTAATAGAATGCTATCAAATAATCAAGGATTTCTTAAATGCAAAAAGAAAAACAGAAAAACAGAAAATCTGTCGAATTTTCCTATTTGCCAGTCAAAAAGATTCAATGAAAAGCGTCTAAAATTAATTGTTTATTAAACTTAAAAAAATGTCTAAGAGCTTTCTATAAAAATCAGTGTTTTCTTCATTTGTCCTCCCTAAAACGTATGTCTTAGTATTGCAAAAATAAAGGGATATTTTTGAAACGTCACTAAATGCTACAAGATATTGACCTATTTTAAATGATTTTTCTTTTGCTCATTTTATATTCCTGACTCAGTGTAGTTTGTAAGAGAGCAGTTGCCATTTGGAGTTAAGGGATGTCTGTGTGTGCCAGGAATTCAGCTACTATTTCTGCTTCGAACTCACTCTTCTATATTCTGCTTTGTAATGCCGGGGCCAGGACTCTGCCAACCACGTTTCAGTTCCCCCAGCTGCTCTCTTTTAGGCCCTGCCAATAAGGAACACTAGAAAGAGACTCAAATGTAGGAGGAGGAAAAGCACACGTCTTCCCATCCACTACCTTTTCTTCTCTTTTTGGCAAGTTTTTTTTTCTAGTGCCATTCCAGTAATACTTCTCCCCTCCAGCAGGGCAATTCGTTCAGAAGCATCAATTAATTCCGGTTTGCAGTTTCTTACAACACCTTTAGCACCTGCTTCATCATGACCACTCAAGCAAATCAGTACCCGCCAGCTGACAGCTCTCCACGTAAGTCCATTCCCTAACCCCCCATGGCTCCTCTCTAAGAGACACCAGCACCCACTGAGCGGTGCCTGCTTCTTAAAGGTCTGTGTTTTAGCTCCAGAAATTCTCCACCAACCTTCTGACTTTAGCAATGCCAACCTTTTCCTGTTTTCTCTAGTACTAAGGATTTTACCCATTTGCTGTAGTTTCTAATTTGTGTGATTCCTCAGTATTCCCTTTTGAATGTTCAGATTTTTAATACCTAGTCAACAATTCTTTATCTTAAATTATCTCTGCTAAAATAATTGGTGTGGTTTATTTGTACTGACGGGACTCTAGTTAATATGCTTTGCTATCCCCAAACTTAGAATAATTGCCCTATTTCCGGGAGTAAAATCTTTTCATTTATAGATTAAATCGATGTCTAAGACTAATTCATCTTTTTCCAAATATTTATTTGGTATCTAATAGATGTAAATGTATTTTGCTATGCACTTTAAGGAATTCAGAGAATTATTAGCCACAATTTCACCTGCAAACGTTTAGGCAATTTTTAATTATAGGATCTGGAGGTATTTATAGATACACATACACACACACAAAATAGCTATAACACATTAAGCAATACACAAGTAATTTATGAGTATTATGCAGAGTGATGAACTTTGGAGAAGATTGGAGGAAGAAAACTATTGTCTTTGGAAGCCAGAAAACATCTTAAGAATTTTAATGGAGAATAAATGGTAGTAGCTGGAACTTAAGAGAAACTAAAAGTATGATTGGTAGAAATTTTGAAAGATGGCATTGTAAGAGGGAAAAGAACATGAACAGGGAAGAATACGAGAAGAGTTCAAAGCATGCACATATCAATATTTGGGAGGAATAGAAGGTTTATAAAATATAGTAGTAGGAGATGAAATTCACAGGGAAGATCAGGGCATGAAGTAGAAGACCTTAAATGACTATGTAAATATTTGGGGTTTCTCCTTCAGGTAACAGAGAATCATTAATTTTCTAAAGATAATTGGTGGTTTAAGAGGCTAATTTATATAACACGTTCAGAACTACCTTGGGTTGAAGAAGACTGAAGACTGCAAAAACATTTAGTAATATGGGCACAATAGCCTGACACCTCCTTCTCACACTGCGAGACATACCAAAGGGGATCTCAGAAATAAATAATACAAGGGCTTGTGGTCTGAGCATCCAAGGGAAGAAAAGTAACATTTATTGTTATGAAAACACAGGCGGAAGAAATGTGTACATGTCAGGGGAATCAAGGGTTCACTTTTGGACCTGAAATATTTCAGTTGTTTATGTGACCTCCGAGTAGAATTGATGAACAGTTGGTTGTACAAAAAAATATGGAGTTCATAGAAGTGTGGAGAAATAGAAATATATACTTTTGAACTATCCTCAGACAGACCATACTTAGGACAATCAGATTGAATAGGATCACTTAGGAGCTGTGTGTAGACAGAGAAATGAAGAGATCTCAGAACTGGAAGCTGGGACACTCTAACATTTAGAGGTAGAGTTGAAGAGAAGGTTTGTCAAATAAGACTAAGAATGAGGTGCCAGTGAATTAGCAGAAATAAGATGGTATGATGCTCTAGAAGCCAGGGCATGAAAGATTTTCAGGAAGTACAAACTGAACAACTATGTGAAATGACACTGAGACCAACCAGGACTGTAAAATTATCCATTTTTCAAAGTATTTATAATTTAAAGCTTCATTGAGGGCAATTTTGGTAGAGGAGTGGGAGTTCAAAAATCCGATTAGAGGGTTTCAAGTCATAATGAGAGAAAGGAGATTAGATGCAACAAATGCAAACAACTCTTTTGAGAAGTTGTGCTCTAAAGAGGAATAGTAAGTTGGGACAGTGAGGTGTGTGTTAAAGAAGGAACGCTCAAGTTACAGTGTACAGGCAGCGCGTTGATGTCCTCATGGGAATTAGCCAGTAGAGAGGGAAAGAAAAAATTGATGATGAACAAAAGAAGGAAAATAATTGCAGAAAAAAAGGACTTTAGAAAAGTGAGAGTAGATTCAATGTAGGGGAAGAGTTCGATTGTGACTGAGTGAATTCCGCAGGAAGGTGTGATAGATGGAATCACGGCCTCCCCAAGATATTTACCCTCTAATCCCTGGAACGTGTGAATGTTTCCTAGCAAAGAAAAAGAGATTTCACACTCAGGTGCCAGACTTTAAGATAAGCAAAGTATCCTAGATTATCTGGGTGAATCCTGTCTAATCTAATCACAGGAGTCTTTAAAAACGAAGAACTTTCTCTGCTGCCAGCAGAAGAGAAGCACAGAGGGAAAGACGGGGTGGACTAGGAGGTGGGGAGATCCGACTTGCCATCCCACTTCTGGCTTTGAGTCTGCATGAAGGGGATGTGAAGGGGAGTAATGTCAGTGGCCTTTAGAACCTGAGAACACTGCCCGAGTGGCGGACAGGGAATCTGTCCTGCTGTTGGGCACCAACCTTAATAAACTTGGAAGCGGATTATCTTCCAGAGCGTCTGCATAGTAATCCAGGCCAGTGGACACCTTGGGTTACTCTTAAAATCATTATCCCGAGTAAAAGAGGCAACACAAAGAAAAAAAATAAGAGTAAAACATAATGTATGATTAATTCTAGAAAAAGCCATCTAGCCTATAGGGAAAGAAAGCAAATGTGTGGTTCCTTAGAAATGGAGGTAGAGGGAAGGATAGATGACAATGGGCATGAAGAAACTCTTAGGGGTGATGGAAATGTCTGTTTTCTTGATGGTGGTGGCATTTTATAAATAGATAAATGTTAAACATCATCAAATTACACACATTAAAGGGTGCAGTTTATTGTACTGGGGCCACTGTGCGTGGAGTCTGCATGTTCTCCCCATGTCTGTGTGGGTTTGCTCTGGGTGCTCCAGTTTCTACCCACATCCCACAGCTGTGCATGTTCAGGTTCAATGCATGTCTGCATGGTCCCAGTGTGGTGAGCGTGGGTGTGTTTGGGTGCACCCTGCAATGGAAGGGCATCCTGTCCAGGGCTGGTTCCTGCCCAATGCCCTGAGCTCCTGGGAGAGGCTCTGGCCACCCACAACCCTGAACTCAAATAAGTGGGTTGGAAAATGAATAAATGAATGAATACAAATGATCATCAAATAAAAATTCATCAAGCCTACAATAATAATACAAATGCATGACAATAAACTATGCAGAACAGAAACACTCAGTGATCCCACCGTATCTGTGACTATTTTAAAACTGAATGGTAGAGGAGGAGCTCCTGACAATTGTCACTTTGCAAACATTTTATGACCTTTATGACCGCCATCATTCAGTGATTCACCAAAACTTGGGTAAATAATTATCTTATTCATTTTGATTGGTTTTTCTTAAACATTTGTAATTATGCAACTCATTTATTTCACTGTTTAATTTTTTAGAAGTGTTTGGGTTTTTTGTTTATAAGGTTGGTGATGTTTTTGCCACCAGAAATACATCCTAGCAGCCTAACCTTGTTTATGCCAATTAGAATATCGTAAAATTGGTTTCATTATACATCGTTCGGTTTAAAGTCACAGTTTCCAAGAACTTACAGATGATGTTAAGTGAGGACTTAGCTATTTTTTCTGTTGGGCTTCCATAAAGTGCTTAAAATAAAACAAACAAAAAAAGAATCCAAGCCAATACTGCTTCATACCCTATTTAAAGAAAAGAAGAAAAATATACACAGAATCTTAGGGACATGACAGGGTCAGGTTGTTAGAGATGGTAGTGCAAACATTTTCTGGGTATTCAGAAACGTTAGAAGAGATCCAGCACCACCATGGGGACCTCAGAGTCAGGGGGCTTCAGTGGGCCACATGCAACATAGCCATCATGATGCTTAGCACAAATAGTAGTCCTAAGCCCTCCAGTTCATACTTTGAGCCAAAGGGAGAAATTTCTCTTGGTACAGTTTATTAAAAGATAAATATTAATATTCTTAAACTCTTATGTTAAGTAAGCAGTCAAGACAGGTGAAACTTTGTTCACATAAAGTGAATTTAATCTGAGACCTCAGGGTGCTTCTGTTTCCTTTGAAGATAACACTGGAAGAAATGAGATTCAGGTGAAAGTAAAGATGTTAAGAGATGCCAATAAAAAAAAACTTTTTTTGAAGGTGAGCATCCTAAAACCCTGTTAATAGAGAAAACTTGTAGAATCATATCTGAATTTTATAGTTTATAATGTGCCCTCATTTCTCATTCTTGTCATGAAGTCCAATATGTTATAATATTTAGTCATTACAAGCTACAAATTCTAGGATTATTAAAAATGTATATCTCTGCATTGTTCTTGAGCACTTGTAGGTTCTCAGAAAGGCAAGGGATTCATTAGAATTTCCTAGAGATCTTTCATCATGAAACTCACCAGGGTTGCCTGTTTAATATCCAGTATTCTAGATTTCTGTCATGGGAATTGGGATAATAGAACCGGTGCTGGTCAGTTATACCCACGTCACAGGCGATCTGGTGGTGAGTCAATTCCAGGAACACTGAACTAAGGCACAGGAAGCTTACTTTGTGAATAGGTTACTCTGGGGTTGAAAAAGTCTAGATAATTATATTACCAATAGTGAAAATGTGTATTGAAGTTATGTACCACATTGGTGTCACTACTTTAACAACTAATTAACGAACAAAGCAGTTTTAATAACTGAATAACAGAAAAATATCTTTGACAACACCCTTGTTAGAATGCTACGGTAGATAGAGTATCAAATTTAGAGTAAGATATAGAAGTTTGAATACAAAGTCCACAGATTGCTGTGTGAACTTGATGAGGAGTTAAACTCTCTAAAGACAGACTGCTCACACGTTTTATATATATTACAGGCATTAGGAATTATATACAGCCCATATTATATAGTATATATTATATACAGGTTGCACGTATTTTCTATATACAATATAGTATACCTATATATATTATATATACTTATAGTATGTATTTTATGATATACATACAATGCATATATTATATATTTTA
>RJWJ010040245.1:0-14064 GCA_004363605.1 Indri indri | reverse complement strand
ATGGGCGGTGTTGTCCCCGCTGTAGACATATGGGATGGACGGTGTTGTCCCCGCTGTAGACATATGGGATGGATGGTGTTGTCCCCACTGTAGACATATGGGATGGGCGGTGTTGTCCCTGCTGTAGACGTATAGGTTGGATGGTGTTGTCCCCACTGTAGACATATGGGTTGGATGGCGTTGTCCCCACTGTAGACATATGGGATGGACGGTGTTGTCCCCACTGTAGACATATTGGATGGATGGTGTCGTCCCCACTGTAGACATATAGATTAGACAGTGTTGTCTCCGCTGTAGACATATGGGATGGACGGCGTTGTCCCCGCTATAGACATATTGGATGGATGGCGTTGTCCCCACTATAGACATATAGATTAGACAGTTGTCCCCACTGTAGACATATTGGATGGATGGTGTTGTCCCCGCTGTAGACATATGGGATGGACGGTGTTGTCCCCACTGTAGACATATTGGATGGATGGTGTTGTCCCCACTGTAGACATATGGGATGGACGGTGTTGTCCCCACTGTAGACATATGGGATGGGCGGTGTTGTCCCTGCTGTAGACGTATAGGTTGGATGGTGTTGTCCCCACTGTAGACATATGGGATGGATGGTGTTGTCCCCACTGTAGACATACGGGACAGGAGCTTGGGGCTGAGCTGCCTGCTCTCTGTGGATCCAGAGTGGCCACCAGGCACCACTGCTGTGTGAGCCACGGGGTCCCAGCTGCCAGCGAGGCTGGAGGGAAAGGGCCTGTCCTCCTCAGAGTGCCCACCCCTGGTGGGGTGACAGATCAGATGAGGGGTCAGATGTAAGTGAGGTCAGATTGTGGAAACCGGAGGCAGTGAGATGATGAGTGGTGCTGGGTTTGGGGGAGTCACTTCAGGCAGTAGCCCAGAAAGGCCTCCTGAGGGGGGACGCAGGTCACATGTATAGGAGGAGCCTGAGCCGGCCACAGGCAAGGGCTGACCACGCAGGCCACACAGGGCTCAGAGAGCACCGAGACTGTGCCCAGGTCCCCCATGGGAAGCCACATCGTGTGGCTCTGGAGAGAGCCCCGAGGGGTCAGGGGGCAGCCCTGAGACGTCCCGGCGTGAGGGCTGCCACCGGCAAGCCCCAAGGCAGAGGGTGCTGCGTGTTCTGGGGGGTCGGCCGCCAGGGGCAAACACACCCAGCCTCGCCCGATTCACATCCTTAAAAACCTCCTCCTCCTCATGCCCGCGCACACCCCGTGGGCACCGAGTGTGCCGCCAGCACTCTGGGTCCACGCACAGAGTGGGCCCAGGTCCAGTCTGGGCATCGTGGTGGGGAGTCTTCTCTGGGAGTTCTCTTTTTATTTCCATGGTAAAGTGTACTGTTTAGTCAAAAAAAGTCCAGCACGCACCATCTGCGATGCGTGAGTAGGAAATACAAACTGAACGCCCATTGGGACGGCCGGGCACTCCCCTCGGCTCCGAGAATCGTCCTAGAGTCCCATGCGGGAAGCCGCCCGGGTGGCTGGGGACCTCCTCCTTCCAGCTGGGCAGCCCCTGCCCGGCTCTGAGCCACTGGGGGTCTCTTAGCTGCTCCAGGGCCAGGGGCCTGGCAGGGGTGGGGGTGGGTGCTGTGCAGTCTCCAGGCAAAGCCGGAACCAGGGAAGGTGGGAAAGGCCACGGCTGCCACCCGTTCGGCATCTTTGAAGCAGACGAAGGCGATAGAGCAGCGTTCCAGGACCTCTGGCCAAGTGTTGGAGGCTACGGAGGTGTCTCCCCCCTCTGGACAGCTCTGTCCAGCTCCTTCTCAGCCAAGAAACACAGAGTCTGCCGTGGCCAACTGCTCTTGCCGGCACTTTCCCTGGGCTGATGGCTTCTCCCGACCTGGCTGGGGCAGGGGACTCTCACCCACTCGCTTCCTCACCGGATTTCCGGAAGGGGCAAGGCTGGCCTGAGGTCGGGGCTGAGCCCAGGCACTGGGCAGCGCTCAGGTGTTCGAAAGCACCTGGGCAGATGCCCACGGCCACCCCGATCCCCGTGTGGCCGAGCTGCACAGCAGTCAGACTGGGGTAGAGCTGGGCCCGGTCAGAAGCCATCTGCCCACAAAGAGCCCCCCTCCTGAACTGATCCACTGACGCTTCTCCAGGCTGCGGGGGCCCTTGAGTGAAGGCGGGTGGGAGCCAGACCCCTGCAGGTCAGGCCGAGTCACTCTGCCTCTGTGCGCACTGGGACCCCGGCGTCGCCGCTGCATGTCGAGTAGCCCAGATCCAGGTCGCAGTGCCTGCAGGCCCCTTTAGATGCTGGGGTTCACGTGAGTGGCGAGTGGTGGACGTGATGAGGAGCAGAGGGTCGTAGGAGAGGGAGGGACCTCTGTGGCTGGGGCTCAGGCGGCAGCGGGTCGGCCTGCCAGAGCTGGGAGAAAAGGCTCCTCCGCTGTGACCGGGCACCCGCCAGCGTGGACCGGCCCAGGTGCAGGCGGAATCGGGAGCGTGTGGAGGGGTTTGTGGGTCGGGCCCGTGCTCCCCCAGCACACCCCAGCAGAGAGCAGGGCAGGCAAGGAAGGAGTTTCTGGCAACTTTCCCTGAGCTCTGAGAATTTTTGAAGTCACCACCAGTGTGCGGACTTCTGCGATTCTGCGGTGAGGTGGCCGTATTCAGGAAGCGCCAAGCAGAAGTGGTGACGCTGGCCAGTGACTTGGTCTGGGGAAAGCAGTGGCCGCAGCCAGTGTGGTCTGTGGCTGCCGGTGACCCAGAAACGAGCACCTGAGCGTGCCGGGTGGGAGGCCGGGCACCAGGAGGGCACAGCTGGGGAGGGAGGGGGCTGCGCTGTGTTGGGCCCCGAGGCCGCGAGGCGTGGCGACACCGGCAGGGGGGTACCGGGGCAGCAGGAACCTACGACCCCCTGTCTGCCTTTGCAGCCTCCTGTAGCCACAGAATTCTCAGACTGGAATGAAGAAAAAGTAAATCCACGTGTGGCTGCGTCGCCCTGCAGAGAGGGGGGCTCCAAGGCTGACGTTCACCCCGTCTCAGGCCTGCCGATGCTGGCGCCGCAGCCCAGGGCCAGACGGCGCAGTCTGGGGTGGTCAGAGGACGGTTTGGCGCAGCAGCGCGGCCATGGCTGGGACTCCGCGGAGCTTGGATTTCACTTCCACCAGGCCCTCGTGGCTCTGACGAGAGGGTGATTTTCACGCTGGTGACCAAGAGGACATTTTACTTACTGGTGTGAACAGACTCGTTTTGTGGAAAACGCGGGCTGTTCCCTGAGCTCTGGCCTGCCAAGGAGTGTCGGTGGCTGCGCCTTTCCTGCTTAGACAAGCGAGGACCCAGCCGGGCTTGTCCCTGCTGCTATCACTGTGGGACTCCAGGCTAGGCGCCCACCACTGGGAGAACCCAGCTTCCGTGCCCTGGGCCCAGGAAGGGGGTTCGCTAGTGTGCCAGGCGGGGCTTCCCTCCTGGTCTTCCCGGATGTGGATGGAGCCACGGAGCCCTTCCGATGGCAGTGCGGGGGATGTCCTGAGCGGGCGAGACAAGGCCAGGATGAGGGCATGGCTGGGGGCTGGCATCGCTGGGACCCCTCTGCCCCTTCAGGCCCCCTCGGACCCCTGTGCACAATGGCAGCCCACCCCCCAGCGGGGGGAGATGCTGGCTCCAGGATCCATAGCTTGGCCTCACTGGGCGCTGGCCCTGCCTGCTCCTACCCTGGGCTGAGAAGGCCCTTCCCGCCCTCTGCCAGGCCGGGCCAGCCCTGTTCACCACCAAGCCCAACCCACGCCGGCTCCCAGGACCCCAGGGCCTGGTGTCCCCTTTCTGCTGCCCGGGGCTGTCCAGGGAGGCGGCTCAGAGGGTTCGTGGAGAGTGTGGATGAGCGAAGAACTGGGGGTATGTGCAGCACTTTGGGGTGTGGCACAGCGTGTAGCTGAGGCACCAGAGGGCCTGGCTCAGACCTGCCCTCCGGCCTCGGTTTCCTCACCGGTAAATGCAGGGATAACAGCATTTCCCCTCCTGGGTCGGAGGCGGCTGGAGCTCCGGGTAGGGTAGGGGCAGAGCACGTGCCTGAGAGTGCAGTGGCCGGTCCCTGGGGAGTCTGGGCCAGGGGAGGCAGGGAGTGCACCTGGCAGGGGGCGGGCCTGGCTTCTGGGCCCTCTGGGGCCACTGTCGACCAAAGGGCTCCTCCCCAGAAGGCCTTGTGGACCCGTGCACACTGGGGGAAGCTTGACCAAGGCCAGAGGGCAGCAGCGGGGCGGAGGGTCGCTGAGAGCAACTCTGGGGTCTGCAGCACTTGCAGGGGCCCACCTGCCCCTCGGGGTGCCCCGCCATCTGCTGGGTGTGGCCAAGGCATCAGTTCACCGGGTGGCCTGCGACGTGCGGTGGGCCTGGGAGGGCCTGGGGCAGGGGGGTCACGTGACCTGCCTCTCCTCCCCACCATCCTGCTCTGCTGGGCTGGGGCGGCCACGCCCTGTGCCCTGGGGCCTGTCCATTTGGGCGGGGGCTGGGGTCAAAGACACTGGGGCGGACTTGGGCTTAGAACATTCTAGACCCCAGGACCCCAGGACGCCCCCGGAGCCACAGCTCCCAGCCCCTCTCGCCTGTTCCCCTTCTGGTATCTCCCACTCTGCGGGTCCCCGGGGGCCTCCGTCTGCCCTCCCTTTTCCTGCCCCCCGGCCAGGCTGGGACCTGCACGGGGGAGGAATGAGGTCATCTGAGGGGCAGCAGTGCAGGAGGAGGGTCCTTAGTGGAGCCCACACCTCAGGGCTGGGGCTGGAACGACTCGCAGGACCCCAGCTTCCCCCTCGGCCTGGCCTCTTCCTCTTTCACCTGCCCAGCCTGGGACGCCCCAGTCCCCTCGCTGCCTTCCCGCTGAACGCCTCAGAGGGGCTGCGCATCGGGACGGCCTCTCCTTGGCGGCCCTGGTCCAGAGCTGGTGAGCCCTCCAAACCTTCCGGAGCAGGGGTGGACGGTGAGTGGGCCGCCTCTCCCAGCAAGAGTGGAGCAGGGTGGGTGTGCTGCGGCCTCGTCTTCCTCAGTTTCCCTTGCGCCGGCCTTTCCTCAGCGTGGCCAGGACGGGAGCTGGTTGCTCCTGCTCTGGGCCGCCTGCCCGTCGCTCGCAGAGAAGCCGCCATCCTTTCCGGCAACCGGTGGGGCCGGTTGTGCTCCATGTAGAAACCATGCCATTCCCCACCCCTCTGCCAGGTCCCCCTTTCAGACTCTCCTGTGGGGTCTCCGCTCCCTCTCCTCTCCCTCGGAGCTCCTCCTCCCTGGAAGGGCTCCCCAGAGCCACCTGCCCCCAGCCGCGAGCTGGCCCACAGATGCATATGGCATGCACCCCCCGGGGAGCGTTGGGCAGGGGCTGGGGTCAAAGACACTGCCCATTTCCCCGTAGGGGATGCCCAGGTAGAGCAATCCGCAGAAGCTACCCAAGCTGCCAAGGTCGAGGACAAGGTCGTGGGCTGGGCAGCGTCTCCGTACACGGTGGAGGATGAGGCTCAGCTGCCCTGGGACAGTTGGGAGAGCGGTGGGTTCTGACAGGCCAACAGTTGGCTGTGCGACCTCCGACAAGTTTCCCAATCTCTCTGGGTCTATTTCCTTGTCTGCAAATGGGTGAGACTCTGTCCACCTGGAGGGCTGCCCAGGGCTGCGTCTCCAAAGGGCCGGCGGTGCCCAGCGTGCTCGGGGTCACTGGTGAGCGGAGCCATTTTTAATAACAGCAGCAACCGCGCCAAGGCCACCAGCGAGTGCCAAGGCCGCCAGCACCGCGTCCTGACTGGTGTCTCCCCATAGGTCATTGGTGGGTGCTAGTCGGGGTCCAGTAGCTCCATGGGAGCCAGAAACCAGCACTGGCCGACTTCCCACGTGCAGCCTCCCGCCCTGCCCCCCACCCTCCTCCAGCCTGTAGATCCTGCCCTGCGGCCCCTCTGGGGTCCTGGCCTCTGAGCCAGCTCCTCTTCCTCTGCTGACGAGGGTGCCTGGGACAGTGGCAGCCAGAGGACCTCCCTGAGGCCAGAGGAGGCTCCTCCCGGGAGGCAGGTGTCACTGGGGCTGGCAGCCTCCTCTGCTCTGCCCTTGCAGGGAGACCCAGGGTGGCCCAGGCTGCTGCTCAGGGTGGGAGGCAGGTGCAACAGACGCCCTGGGTGGGCCACCAGCCCTTTGGAGACACAGCCCTCAGCAGCCCTCCCCTGTGCTGAGGAGACACAGGGGCTGCAGGGATGACCTTGGAGACAGAGAGCCCCGCAGCGCCTGGTCCCCATCCCTGACTCAGGCAGAGCTCCTGTCTGCAGTGGGCAGGGGTCTAACAGTGCCGTCCAGCAGGGTCAGAAACTTCCATTGCCTCTCTCCCTGCTTGCCCGGTGGGCAGGGGACCTTCCCAGTCCATACGGGACGTTCCAGCCACATGTGATGGTGTTGGGGGTGGGTCTGCGCTGAGTCCAGCCGACCTCTGCTGGTGGGAGTGGCCCTGAGCCTGTTGAGGGCCCTGCAGGTCGCTCCAGCATCATCTGGCTGGATGTGGTTCCCCAGACAAGGGCGGAGGGCCCGGGTCAGCAGGATGCTTCTCCCAGGCCATGCCCTGACCCCCAGCCTCTGCCCGTGGGCATTTCCTGGGCTGGTGCCGCCGTGAGATGGAACGGGGCTGGCTCTCAGCTCCCCAGCTCTGGGGCGTCTCCTCCTGGGCGAGGTCACTCTCACTGCCCACCTGGGGACTGTGGAGCCACAGCTGGCTGGGGGGCTCGCTGCCTGCCCACCCCCAGAAATGCCAGCTGTGCGTTGTCTCTCCCACCGCACCTCTGCCCGGCTGCCTCCCCGGCCCCCTTCTGGCCGAGGAGGGGACTTCTCCAATTCCCAGAGCGGGACAGGAGTCTGGCCTGTGCCCCCGCCCTCCCCACAGGTGGAGATCCTTCTTGGGCCTTCAAGTCACGACCTCACTTGGGATCCACAGCCTGGGTCCTGGCCACCTCGCACAGGCCACCCTTTGTGGCGGCCTAGGGCCTGGCTTCCCCTGGGCTCCTGCCTGTCTGGCTGAAGCCAATGCACTGAAGCCCTGCCGTGTAAAAGCGCACCCACGTTTTGAGGAGACCAAACCCCTTCTCCTGAGGTCCACAGCAGGGGGCTGTGACCTCCATCCCAGGGCGGGCAGGGAGTCTCCCTCGTGCTCCTGGGCCCTGCACTCCCGCCGCCGCCGATGGTGGACGCTGGGCAGCGCACCAGCCACCCATCTGTGCATGTCCGCTCCCACTGCGGTGGTCCGCAGGGTGGAGCTGTGCCCCATCGCGGTGACACCGCCAGCTGCCCACCCAAGACCTGGCACATAGCGCTCAGAAAGTGCTTGTTGGGCAACCGAGGCACCTCTCTGCGGAGGGAGAGCAAAGGAACCGGCCTACCCCGGCTGAGTGGGGAGGGCCAGGCCGCCCACTCTCTTCAGCCCCGACAGCATCCCCAGAATGTCAGGGACGCCTGGGAACGCCGCGACGAGGGCCCCCAGGGAGTCAAGGCCCCTGCAACGGAGACCCCAAAATGGGAGTCCTGGGGCTCCGTCTTTGTGCTGGACCACGAGGGAGGCAGCTCACTCAGCCCTTCCGCCTGGGGGCCCGGCGTCCGACCAGCCCATTCCCATCCTGGCTCCACCGCTTCCTGCTGTGGGACCCCGAGTGGGCCCAAAGCCCCTCAGAGCTCCCGTGAGATGCAGGCAGTGATGCCACTCCCAGGGACCTGACTGCGTGTGTGCGTGAGGTGTGTGGCTTCGGTGACACCAATAACCGGCCTCAAGAGGGGTGGGGGCTGGAACTGGTGTCCACACCCCCCCCCCGCAGGCCCCCAGCCTGGTCCACTTGGTGCTGGGGCCCCACCCACGTGGGCCGAGGTGCTCAGCGGTCGGCCGCTGGGGCTGGGGCTGGCGTCGGGGTGTGGCATCCTTGCCAGTGGCTGTGCTGTCCCCGCTCCCCGGGGTGTTCAAGGGCTCGAAATGCCCACTCCCAGCATGGGCACCAAGAAGTCCAAACCCTTGAACTTGCCCTCAAAGGAATGCGCAGGGCTGAGCCCGTGTGTGTCCAGGGCCAGGACGGCCGAGGTCCTTGAGCTGACGCCCAGGCTGAGGTCAAGGCCGGAAAAAGGGGATGCGCCACCATCTCCTCCAGGAGAAGCGCCTCATTGCTGCCCGACTTCGCCTGCTGTAGTCATGGCTTTAAGTCCCCTACTGGTTGCCCGTCCAGGCCACGCCCCTCCCTGGCATGGTGGTGGCACGGGAGGCAGACGCATCTTCAGGAGCAGGGCCGAGCAGGGCGCGCGAGTGCCGCGTGCTGTGTGTCCCCTGGACTGGGGTGTGCGTGTGTGAGCGAGGGCCGGGCTGTCCCCTCAGAGCCCTGTGCTCCTGGGCCCTGTGGGGCAGCCTAGAGAGGCGTCCGCCGCGGCTTCGCGCAGAGCTGCCCGAGCGGGAGGGGCGGGGAAGGGCGGAAGCCTGGTCGCCCTCGGGACCGGTTCTGAGGCTCCTAAGCCCGAGGCCGTGCGGCTGGGCCTGGGTCCACAGAAAGCAGGCCTGGCGGGCGGGGTTGGGGCATCCCGGGGCTGGGAGTGGAGACATTAGTGGTGTCACCTGGCGCATGGCAGGCCCTCGAGAACCGGGGGGAGGAGAGGCGTCTGCTCTCGTCCCACCTGGTCCCTCCAGACCCTCCACCGCCCACCTGCGGCGGGGCCTCTCAGAGCACCTCCCCAGTCCGGAGAAGCGACGCCCCACTTGAGACCTGTACTCGCAAGGTCAGACCTTCCTGCCTGGCGCTCCCTGTCCCTGTGGCCCTTGCTGCTGCCTGGAGCCCCCATGGAGGAGATGCCCCATGGAGCTCCCTGCAGGGATAGAGACGAACCAGCGCCTGCCGTGTGGGGCTCGTGGGCCCATCCGGAGGGCAGTCGAGGTGGGAGGGCCTGCTGGGCATGGCGGGCTGTGGGGTGGGTGGACAGGAAGGGGAGATGGGACAAGTGCCCACGACGACAGCTGGACCCCTGGGCGATAAAGACCCAGGTACGGCTGGGAGGGGATGCACTTGCTTCCAGGAGACCGGTGTCACTCGGCCCCGTGGCTGGTGGCTGGTGTCATGGCCAGGGGCCTGAGGAGGGGTGTGGGCCCGGGACGGGTGTCCAGCTGAGGGCTGGGGCGTCCCGAGCAGGGCGGGCAGGGCCGATGCTACCGAGGGGAGTGGATGCTGCCTCCTCCTCAGGTGCATCCCCACCTTGGCCTGGCTGGCACTGCTGCGGCCGCAGGCAGAGCCTCCCCGCTGTGCCCCGTGGTCTGGCGAACAGACGCTGTGCCAAGATGAGCTCCGTGCTCTCTCTCCCGCTGCTCCTCCCGCCCCGTGCACTCTTCCCGAGAGATAGTGGCTCCCGTCCAGCGCACCCGCTAATCAGCAGCCATCGTGGGAACAGCCCGAGATGCGGCGAGAGGCCCGCATTGTCTGTGTGAGATTAAAGCCCCAGGGCGTATTGTCTGGCCAGGGGATAAATCTTCGTGCTGTCACTCAGGCACAGAATTAAGTTCCCCCTCGTTTTCTAAAGGGGCTTATCTGTGCTGAATGGGCGGCCACACCGCAGCGCCAGCCCGCGCAGACGTCCCGGGCACCTTCGGAACAGGCCGGGGCAGCGCAGCCATCAGGAAGGGGACGCTGGGCCCGGAGAGGCCGCGAGGATCCTGGCAAGGGACGTGGCCCCACCTTAGCCCCGTCCCCCTGCCCACAGGATGCCGGGCAGGGTGGAGCTGGGGACCATGGGGGACTCTGTCCCAGGCCAGGCAGAGCCAGAAGCCCCCCAAGAGGGGTCCAGAGAGGGTCAGAACTTGGCAGGGTCAGAGGGTGCCCAGCGGCCAGGCAGGGCAGCCAAAGTCCTCAGGGCGGCTGGAGGCTGAGTAGGAATGCCCGTCCAGCTCAACATGAGTGATCTGGAACTTTCCATGCATGGTGGCGTCAGTGTTACAGCAAGATGGGGAAGCCACCCAGCCCGTCCCCTCCAACCGCTCCCCCAGTGATGGAACCCTGGGCTGGGGCACAGTCCCTGCTTGCTGGCGGCCATTTGAAAGCACAGCCCCCCACCCCCCAAATGCCGCCCCCCGCCCACCATGTTCAAAGGAAGGAGTTTCAGGGCTGGCTTGCAGCATTTTAGCAACCGGACTCCTTTGTAACCCAAACCTCGTGCAGGACTCTAATTTACGAAACAGACGAAGGCAGAGCTGGGGAGGCCCCCAGGGCCCCAGCCGTGACTCACTCGGCCTCCCGGGAATCCTGTGTCACAGGTGGAGACCCCACAGCCCAGGGCGCCGGGCAGGGAGGGCGTCCCGCAGGGAGGGCTTGCCAGCCCCTGGCCACCTCCAGGGTATCCCTGCTGGTTTCCCGGGGACTGTCAGCCCAGGCCACACACACAGCGCGATTTCCTAGGGTAGAGTCCGGCAATGAGGGTCATCACGGGAAGACACCTCTGGGTCCCAGGTGGGCCCGGGTCCCATGGTGGGATCTTGGCTGAAAGTTTCAGCTAGGAACCCTCAAAAACCCCATCAAAGGAGTTGACTTCAGGGGGGACCCTCCGGCACCTCCGCCCCAGACGGGGCTGTTGGATTCAAAATGCCCTGCCTGTCGGTTTGTGGACGTTTGGGGAAGTGGGAATCGGGGTTTTCTGTGCTGTGTGTGGAGTTTCCCCTTGTCGACCGGGTTTAGTGGGCTCTTGTAGACGGGTCTGGCTCTGCAGCCGCCCCCAGTCCTGAGGGACGCAGACCGCTGCCTGAACATGGAGACTGTACCTGTTGCCAGACTCGCAATACGCAAACAGCTTGTTGTGAGTGACGGTGTGCTTGGGGTCCCTGGCACCCCGCAGAAGGGACCCTGGACAGGCCAGAAGGCTCAGCTTCCTACCCCTCGGTGACTCTGAGGCTCCCACCTTCTGCCTCCTCTAGAGGAGATGCTGGGGGGCGGGGGGCCCTGCCGTTCTGGACGTGGGCAGCACCCGGTGTTGAGGTCGGACGACAGCAACCCAGATGTGTGTCCCAAGGCGCGGTCCTTTCAAACCTCCCTCTGCTTGAAACCAGGGGACACCCGCCCTGTTTGTGCAGAGGTGTGACATCAATTCAGGTTCATCCCAGTCTGGGGCATGGGTAGCTTCGACGTGTCCCCCCCAGTCCTACCAGTGGACATGAGGCCGAGGCAGGGACGGTGGCAGCCAAGATGAGTGGCTGTGTCCCTGTCACCCCGGCGTGCTGAGTTAGTCTGCTTGGCTGCCACGGAAGGTGCCACAGACCACAGTCAGGGCGGCTTGAACAGCAGGAGTTGGTTGTCTCACAGTCCTGGAGGCTGGAAGTCCAAGTTCAAGGCGTCCGCAGCCCTTGTTCCTGAGGGATGGCTCTGTCCCAGGCCTCCCTCCTGGGCCTGCAGACGCTGTCTGTGTGGTCGTCCCTCTACGTGTCTGTGTCCTGATCGCCTCTTCTGAGGGCACCAGTCCCAGTGACCTCACGTCAACTTAACCACCTCTTTAGAGAGCCCTCCTCCAAATACAGCATCTCCTAAGTGCTGGGTCTAGGACGCTGACGTAGGAGTCTGAGGGGACACAATGCAGCCGGGACAGCGCCCTTCTCTGCGATGCGGTGTTGACCTGCGGCTGCTAGACGGTGACCTGACACCCCCAGCAAGGGCAAGCAAGGGGCTGCCAGGAGCGCCAGGCCCGCGGGGGCGTCCCGGCAGCATCAGGGCCCCTGGGCTCCCCCAGGAGCAGATGTGCAGGGCAGGAGGGGACAGGATTCTGCACTTGGCACAAATGAGCCTTCTTGAAAGGCCAAATGAGCTCAAAAGAGAGGCCTTGAACCTGAGAGGCGTCTGTGGAAATCAGGGCTGCTCCAGAGTGCTCAATTTTTCCCGTTTTTGTGGGGTTGAGCCTTTTCAATAAGATTTCAAGAGAATAAAATCAACAGGCCCCAGGAAATTTGCATACGGCTACTTAACATCAATTCTCTGTGCGTGTGTGTGTTTTTTAAAAAATAAAGAAATAAACACATCCACAAACTTCCCCATCTGCTGGGCGTGACTACCCCGGGAGCTAACGGTTCAAACCTTTACAATTTTTTAAAACCCAACAGCTTTCCATAACAAAGGGCAAAATTCACAAACAAATTGCCTTCCTGAAGTCCCAGCTCCTTGGCCGGGTAAAGGCATGTTGATAATGCTGCTCTTCGGGCCATCGCTGAATGGCGGATTCCCACGGAGACAGGGTCCCCTGAGGTCTGTTGAGAACAGTGTGGCTCGGGGGCCTGGAGCATACACCCCCCCCTTCGAGGCTTTCAGATCCTCGGCTCCCCAGCCGCGTGGTGGGCACACAGGAGGGGCCTCTGGAAGGGAAGTTGAGGACCTGCTGTCCTTGCTGGAAGGGGCTGGAAGGGGCTGGAAGGCGGGAGAGTCCATGCACAGGGGCTTGCTGTCCTAGGGGCTCCAGCCGTCACTGGGATGGAGAGCGCTAGAGGGGACTGGTGCTGAGACCACACAGGCATTGCCAGGGGAGGAGCCCCCAGCAGGTACCTGCCAGTGCTGAGGAGGGTGGACGCCCCGGCCGGCCTTTAGGAAGCCCTCAGCTCGGCCAGGGGCAGGCAGGGATGGAGACAGAAGCTTGTCCCCACAGAGAGAAGGGCCACACTGTGGCTGCCAAGGTCCTGCAGCCCCTGCACATCTGGGAACGTGAGCTCAGGCCCCCCCGGACCCCTTTCTGCCACTTGATTCTGAGCTCAGCCCCCACCTCTTCCTGGCAGACACATCCTGGCTCGCGCGTCCTGGCCAAGCCTCCCTCAGAGTCCCTCAGAGTCTCCCCCGCGCCTCCCGTCCCTGGCTGTGCACTGCTAGGCCATGGCCACCCTGCCCCACCACCTGCAGACTGTGGCCCAGAAGGGCAGGGAGGTTTTCCTGCCCCTCCCAGCTGCTGGCGGCATTTGGTACCCAGTAGGCAATCAATAAATGCTCATTGAACACAAGGATGAGAGGTGCACGCCCACCAAGAGGTGGGGGTGGTCTCAGAGGACAGGGCACCTGCAGCATGAGCCCAATGGCAAGTGTGGGGCAGGACAGACTGTTCTGGAACAGGTGTCATCAGAGGGTTGGGTTGGGAGGGCCTGGGTAGGAGGACGGTTGCCAGCCTGCCTCAGTGCAGGGGTGTGGAGGCTCAGACTCTCCCCTGAGGGGTGGGGCTTCCACTGCCTGGCCTGGTGTTCTGGGGGCCCCCACCTGGAGCCCGCATCCTGCTCACCAGCACCCAGGCCCAGCTTCGAGGCCCAGCCAGGCTGTTCACCCCTCGGCCACAGTGGCCACCCTGCTTCCCCAGGCGCCTGGCCCAGAGCAGAGGCCTGGCCACTCGCCTCTGGCCTGGGCCACCGTACCTCCTGGTCCCTCTGTCTGTCCAAGACACACTGTGAGAAGGTCCAGGCCCTCTGCCAGCCAGCGGGCCCTTCTGGAATCACAGGGATGTACCTGGTGCCTGGGCCTGGCTGGAGGGAGCGGGCCCCTCCGACGGTCACTGGTCTGGACCCCAAAGGGTTAAGGAGAGAGTGCTGGGGCTTTGTTCACCGCATCTCATCAGATGCTAACCTAGAGCCTGTCCCCAATCCCTTCCTTATGACTGCGATTAGGACTGCGCTGGATGAATAGGCCAGCGCGGATTCCTATGGTAACCTTCAAAATGCATTCCTTGGGCAGGCTCTGCCTCCTCCAGTAATTACATTCCTAACGCGCCCCGCAAACAGCATGCTAATTAGCCACTCTGAGCCTGGCTTCGCTTCCCTCCCTGAGAACAGAGCCAGAGCAGGCGACTTCTGTTTGCAGTGCCACCCGCCCCCCACCCTGCCCCTAGACAGGACAGGAAGCTGGTGAGGTGCAGGGCAGCCAGGTGGCCCCGTGGCTGCGTGGGAGGTGCGAGGGCTCCGAAGCCCCGCCGCCAGGCTGGCCTCCATGGCCTCAGCGTCCACCCAGGCTCTTGACCTATTGGGGTGGGGGCAGGGGTATGTCCACCAGGTCTGCCCAGCCCCCCCAGGAGTGACTGTGCCCAGCTTCCTGTACATGGTCCCCTGGGTGCAGGACTCAGAGCCAGGCAGGGG
>RJWJ010040244.1:0-14059 GCA_004363605.1 Indri indri | reverse complement strand
TAATGATGATATGATATTGATAATAATGATAATGATATTTCAATGGCAATACCATCTTATACTGAGGTGTTGCAAAGAAAAATAATCAATAGTCTAAAGACATGCTGTTAGGATACTTATAGCATTACCCTTTAGAATTTACTTTTTACCAGGAAGACACAGTGGCAAATTAAGATTTGGAGCTATTTTGGTGGAGAAAGTTTACACATTGAGATGCTAGAGGGAAGATTACAGAAGGTCCTCTGCAAATTTCTTCAAGAAAACTAAACGTCTGTCCACCCAACGTAGACCAAGGATAGCGGTAACTTCTGCATATCTCCTTGCCCATTGTCTGTTTCTTTCCTGGCTACCGCTATGAAGGCATCCACTGAAACTTGGGTTTGTGTGCATATGGGAAATGCCCTAAATACAGCAGGTTCAAATTGGTTGTTCGTAATTCATTCATTTGCAGTTGTAAGAAATAGTTCCAGCCACATGATATGTCCTCGTATTTATTATTAAATGAAAGCAGAAAATACAGGAAAATAATCAATGGCCTTGTGACTACTGAATCTTAACACTGAACGAACTTTAGAAATCACCCATTTAAAGTAGAAAATAGATGAACAATTTAAATATTTTCAATAGATGACTTAAAGAAATTATGCACAGCCATTCAATGGAACACTATAGAACTGTTAAAAAGGAGGTATGCCACCTGCAACTAAAGGACACGGGGAGCATTGTAGTGGGGAGGGGCATGCCTTTAACCCTCACTTGGGTGAGGCAAAGACATAAAGTGTAACCATAATGTTTGTACCCTCATAATACCCTGAAATAAAAAAAAAAAAAAGAGGTATGCCTAATATACGTGTTCATGGCAAGGTGTTTATCATATTTTGTTTTAAAAAGAAGTCAGAGAAATATGCTATATAATTTCATTTGCATTTAAAAGTACAATTTTAAAGTGTAACATTAATATAATAGAAAATTTTTGAATAAGCCCACAAATGTTTGGAATGATTAAAAAATGTGGACAGTGGTTATCTTTGGGGCATAGATTGAGGAGGTGAATCAAATGAGAGAGAAGGGGAGGAAACTCTACCATTTTATTTTGTAAAATATGTGCTGTTAGATTTTTGTCAATAAGCATATATTACTTTCATGATAATTAAAAGGAAGCCAAAAAAAAAAAAAACCTCACATAGTTCAACTTTATTCTTTTACTGATGAAGAAACAAAACTCGGAGAAATTCCTGAATCACAGAAACTTATAACTGAAAGATAATTTAGCAATCATAAAGCCCACCCTCTTCATATTACAGATAAGGAAACTGAGGCACAGAGAAGCAAAGTGAGTTACAGTTCCTAAGACCAAAGCCTGGAAAGAAAAGATGTTGAGAAAAATGTAGGTACACAGCACATGCTGTGAGATCTATTAACACTGACTCAGTCATTTGGGATGAGGTAAGTGTTGACATTAGGCAATTTGGTGGGCAGCATTTATTTTCCTATTTATTAAAATGTCAGCTAGAATACCGATGGCACCTCCTAAAAAGCTTGCAGGTGCTGATCTTCAAAAACTACCCTGGAAGAGGATAAAACTCTAGTATTCCAGCTTGGTGATGAAAGTAAGGCTGAGATACGTACATCCAGCATATTAAAGTGTGGACAGTTCATAAAAAATATCTATGAAAGTCTAAGACAGATATATATGTATATATTTTATATACATTTATAAAATATATATACAATAAACCACATTTAGAAGGTACAGAATATTAAACTAGAAAAAGTCAGACTTCAAAGAATTTACCCTTTGAATAAATTCACCAATGCTCTTTCAATAATTTACTCCTTCTCAAGTTATATTTTGTGTGTGTCCCAGTGGAAGACAATATTGCCTCTGAAATTTTAAAGGGAGCATAGAGAAATCCAAATTTATTTATACGCTCCTTGGTTAGCTGGTCACATTAATATAAGAACAGAGTGCCCATATTTGGATGCAGTAAAGTTGTGTCTCTTATTAAACACCATAAACCAACCTCGTAGCTAAAACATGTCACTCTGGGTTGACTGAGTTTGTTCTGGTTTCGCTAGCTGTGCATGTGCTTTTATCTATGTTATACACAGAGAAGTGGAAAATTAAGGCCATTCCCTGAATAGTTTAAGCCTCGGATTAACGTTTGCCTAATAATCTGGATATTTTGATTGTAATTAAATAATTCCCAATTTGCCCCACTTTTCACCTCACTCTGTCCATGCAGAACATAAAATAAACCCAGTTTACTTAAGTGCCGTTATCAGAAGAAATGATTTTGAAAAGTTAATGGGTCTGTATAGCGATTCCACCTGAAGTGCCAAAGCAGTACCTGTGTTAATCACTCCTCGGGATCCCCTTGGAGCAGATGAGCTGCGTCCACCCTCCTCTCGCTCCCCACGCAATCTCCCAAATGAGATGTTGGCATTTTCACATGGAAAGAAAATAGAAGCTGAAGTCAAGAAAACCGCAACATCTGGAACAGGAGGAAAGATTTCACTGGAAAGAACTTGACAAACTCTGAAAACAAAGTTCTAGACTTTACTAATTTATTTTGGCTGCAAAGCCGAGCTCAATGCAAAGCTCAAAGAGGATTTGTCCGAGGCTCTGTTCAAAGAAATAAAAAGCCAACCCACACTAAAATTAATGCATCAACTGCATAAACAGTCGAGATAGTTATCTGATACTGAGGGAATAGAGCCACACTAGGCCTTTTTGTTATTTATGGGATTATTATTGGAGGAAACAGAAGCAATTAGATATCCCCTGCTTTCAGAGCAGGGGAAGGAAAAAAGGTGTCAAACATAGTTTTTCAATTTGGTCTCTTGATCATTTTGTTCTCGCTACATCTTAAAATCCAAATATACACACTCCTCCAGTGCCCCGCTGGTCTCTCAGCTGTTCCTTTGACTATTTGCTCTTTACGAAAGTGCCATGCATTTTGAACGATGTATAGAAAGACTTAAAAATGCCTTAAAAAGAAAAGTTATGCCTTTAAAACAAAGTAAATTTATTATTTTATGTGATTGCAAAATAAAATATTAGAAAATAGAGAGAAAGGAAAAGAACCTCAAAAATCACTTGTAGAAATATTTGCCATTTAATTTTGTCTGCCCAGCTTTTGAAAGGAGGGTGTGGCATGTCCCCTTGGTGCCAGCATACACAGGCTCCTGGTCAGGTGCTTGAATGTGGGCCGAGTGACACAGAAGCAGGAATAGTAAGAAACTCAGTGATAGAAGCAGCCGTGTCTGTTCTCCAGTGCCCACAGTGATGGAGCGTGGTGTCCAGTCCAGCACTGGCAAGGTCCATGGTGCAAGTTAGGACATCCAGTGTCAGGTGGCAGAGGCAGCAAGGTTCTCACCCCAGGGACCCTGCGGTGTGATTCTGGCTGTAGTCCTGGCAGCCGAGTAGCACCCCTATGTCTGCCTCTTTCCCAAGTCTGTTCTCCAAATTTCCCATTCAGTGCTCTCATGGGCTCCCCAGTACCCATTCAGTAAATCAGGCAGAGGAGGTTTCTGTTGCTTGCAGCTTAGAACCCAGACAGGTACCTCTTTAATTCCTTTACTGAGAGATACTCACCATTAGGATTTTAATGTCTAGTATTCTGTCCTTTCGTCTTTCTGCACCTACAGAGTGTTTCATTTTGCCATGGTCAGGACAGGGTTCTAGATACCAGGTTGAAAAAGTAGCAAGAGAGACATTCCTTGCCTTAGATACAGAGGTCTGTTTCCCACTTCTCTCAAGGCGACAGACATATCTGTAATTTTCCTTAGCCTCTGGCGAAGGTGACTGGTGACAAGAAAATATCCAGAATAGGCACTGGGACATGTGAAGCTTGAGATGTTTGTCTCTAGTAACAATGGTAGAATAACAACGGTGGCAGTCATAATTTCATGGAGAGTGCCCGCTATTTACCAGATCCTTTACCGAGTGCTTCGCACAAATTAGCTCATTCGTTCCTCACAAAATTCCTACCTGGTGGTTATTGTTTTATTAAATCTTTACACTGTTCCATGAGCTGGACATAGTACTCATTTTACAGATGAGAAAACTGAGGCTTAGAAATATTAAATAACCAAATAGAAATGAGTAGCTCCAGAATTTACACCCAGGTTGGCTGACTCCAGAGACTTCTTTCCTAACTGCATCATAACTTTGTCCCCAGGTAGGGCTACTCCAGCCCTTATGTCACTTGCGGGCTGGCTGGTCCCTGCTTCTCACGCTAGTCAGCGTGAGATTATTTACTATAATCTCACTCTGTGTGGGGCACCATTTTAACGCCAGTGGTTAATGAAGAAACAGACGCACACTCCTTTAGTTCAAGGCACAATAATAAAGGTAACGTGCCTTTGAAGAGTGCACTATGGTTTACTCTTAACAGCTCAATACGGATCTTCTCACTTACTACCTTGAAATGACTAGAGAATGATTACGAAGAATAATGCCAACACATGCAAAATAACTTGGCACTTAGAGAAAAGGGTGAGGAGAAAGGAGGTGAGGTTAATGAGGACGAGCTTCTAAGCGAAAATGGGTTTTTAGGAATTTCTTGAAGGTCATTTTGGTACGTGCTGGGGAATAGAGAGGCAGGGGGAATTGCATTGCCAAGTTGCACGTGCGTATAACTTTCAGCGGGTCTCTGTTGCATTTGGTGGGATGTGTTTTAAGACCTGAAGTGATTGATAGACTTGGCATTCATTGGCTCCTATTAAAATGGAGCCTTATGCAAGGATAGCTTCAACAGGAGGGTCGAGTGGATGGGCTTAATAAAAACTCCAGCAGAACCAGGATGCAGCCCTGATGTGAGATCTTCCCACTGGCTGATGGGAAGCCCGTGACTGTCTAAGCTGTTCTGTCCTTGTCCTCAAGGCACTTTAAGTTGGAAGAAAGATAGATAACCATGAAAAAATTGTGGGAGAATGGGGTACCCATTGTGCTGTTCGGACTCTGACACAGGCTTCATGGAGGAAGTGTGATAACCAACCTTTTACGGTACCGACAGTAACAAAACTCCCTGGAAAGACACACGTTCTAGCAAACTTTGTGCTTTCAGGTCAGTTGTGATAGGGTTTCCTCGGATTTGTGTAAACAGAATGTCTGTCAGACAAGGTTGAAAATCATTGCCAGAGAGCTTAATGTACCCGTAATTTTAAAAAGTACAATCCAAGTGTAATTGGTTGCATCAGACTAAAGGAATTTCTGCTAAAACAGATGGCAAAATGCATGCCTTTCCTTTTTCCTTTTTTTCTCTAAAATGCTTTTTTCCCCCCTCCAAACAATTAAGCCTGAATAACTGTGAGCAATCAGGTGGCCCTAAGTGTAACCAGTCTTCCCCAAACCCCTTTTTTCTTTTCGTAATGAGTTTGCATTTTCTTCACAAATATTTTTGGAAGTCACATTTTCTTTTCTTTCAGACTTGAACCAAGATGAAAGGAGACGAGTGTGGCAAAAGGTGCATCTGGGGAGGTGGCCGAGGGAGCTGGCTCCAAAGGGCAGCCATCAGAGGGTGACTCATGGTGCCTTCGCTTTCCTGCCAGCGGTTTCCTCCCCTGGTGTGAGCGCAGCCAAGAAGCATAAAAGCCATTTGGCAGATAGAGCCAGGTGCCAAATCTGAGTATCTGGTTTTAATTGAACACAAACTAAGACATTCTCAGGGGAAACACTTGATTATTGTTTTTTGTCAATAACTTGCCAGTGTCATGCAAATTAAATAAAAGGACACTGACTCTGGAGCCTTTGATGAGTCTGTGTAAAAGGGGGTGTTATGCTGTAGCTAACTCCCCGTGAATGGCTTTGCATGGCAAAGAACGTATCTTTCACAATCATTCTTCCAATTACTGCAGCCGCACTCTCTGCCCTGCAGTTAGTGACCCAGGAAATGCTGCTCACTGGAAGAGAAGCTGTCAAAGGAGAAGGATTTTTTCTCTCTTGTTATGGTGCAATGGCTATTTTGCCTCAGTGGCTCAGCTGTCTTATGGCTTTCTCTGCAATAGCTGAAGGTCAGAAGTGGTGTTGGCAACCAGGCCTTCTTCCCTGGGCACCGTTGCTGAAGCAGGCAGCGTTTAGTTCCCAGGCAGATAAAGGCTCCACAAACCTCAGTCTCCAAAGGGAGTTCCCCCGAAGGAATAAAGCACTGCTCATGGTCCTGGCTCCAGAATAGAGAAGGTAGGACGCTTGGCATCCAGATTTTAGATATTTAGCAAGGAGCAATAAGAAGCTGGTCTTCTCTTTTCTTCTGGGAACCCAGCTAGGTGCAGAGTTGAATGCAAAAGTGCATAGCTTGCCCCACAGCGGGTGTTGCGATGGAGTCTCTATCAGCTTGGTTTCTAGGTGATTAAAATAAGCATTCCTACTGACCTACATAGGAAATGCAGTATGAGCAAGAAATAAAGTTCTGTCAAACCACTGAGATTGACAGTCATTTGTTACCACAGCTTCATGTGCCTTGTCCTGACAGAAACCATACGTAAAACAACCAGAGGGCAACTAGGGCTTATGCCATTTGCTTATAATAACAGTAACAACATAATAGAATAGGACAATATTCTAGGATGAGAGATATTAAAAGATAAATATATCATCATGGTGTTCAAAAGAGTAGAAATGCACCGAAAGTATCACAGCTTGATAAAAAAAAATAAGTTTTCAAATCAACAAGTAAATTTACCAATCTGCCATTTATGTTCCATGCTTGATCAACTAAATAATCTGGAGAAATTTTTCAGAAAATTACAAATGTATTTGAAAACATTTTTAATGCTCTAACATAAATCTTTCCCAGTTCTTGAACTTCACTGATGTGTTCTTTCATGGATTGGGTAAATATTACTAGTTATGTTTCATTTGCAGTCCAAAAAGGATGAGAGCGGTTTAAGACCAAAAACACTGATATAAGAAGACAAAAATTATTACCAGAATAGGCTATAGACATGCTGTGTATTACTAAAGGAAAAAATTTTGAAATGTGTCAGTCTAAAATGGAATATATATTTGTTTTTAAAACTTCGCACTAGCCAAATTCAGGATCCAAGAGTCATACTTTCCAAAAATAAACAAGAATTTAAGAAACAACCCATGGACCACTGGTTCATGGCTTAATGTTTCTGTGGATTCAATTGCCCCTCAATTACTGAATATTTCTTTACTAGTAATTTTGATTCCTTGTATCATTCATTTAACATTCTCTCCTTTCCCTGACTCATTCTATCATCGGAGGCTGTGGAAGAAGAATGTTAAAAAGAGACGTATGACATCCATTCAGAGAATTTTCATCTTATGGTATTCATTCCAAACTAAGACATGAGGAGGTTTTGTTTTTTCGTGATGTCTCTGAGGAATTTATTTTCAACTTTCCAAAGAAATGCATATTCCCTTTAGAAGTTAAACTTGATAAAAGAAGTATGAAAATTTTACAGATTGTTACTTTAAATTCAGAATGCAAAAAATACAGTAGTCTAAATATGGTACCAAATTATTCTTAGAGCCCACAGGTTTCAATTTAACTCCCCTTTAACCTTCAATATATTTCTATTTTTGGTTTGATTTAGTCAGGCAAGTGTCGATGTCTTACCTTTCTCAAATACTCTTTTTTTTTCCCATTGAATTGCACCAGTAGCTGAGAATTTGCCAGTAAAAATGTTAATTCCCTTTTTTCACTCCATCACTGATAGCAGTTTTGCATTCTCTTCTCTTTCCTCCTTCTACAGTCCCCATCTGCCTTCCCCTTTATCAGCTTTGAAGCTGCACACAGAAAAGTCATTGATTCCAAGGATGAGATTTGCCTTGAGTATAGGACTTTAAATACCCACTAATGGAGAAGGAGAAGGAGACGCCAATGTTGAGTTTCCTGGGTTGGGAAGGTCGAGGACAAGAGTGTAAAGCAAACAGGGCAGAGTGGCTGGGCTCTGGGAAAGCAGATTGTCCCTCTGCCCTGTCCAAGGAGGTGTCATGCTGCCCATTTCCCCAAAGCTCCTTTTTCCAGCTTTTCCCTGCAAAGCGGGGTTGCTAGTGTGGCCGGAGCTGTTCCCAGCCTCCTTTGCTGTACTCTACCCACTGATTCCCCTTTCACCCCTGAGCTTGCAGATCCCTCTCCCACGCCCCTTTCTTCTCAGACCCTGCACTGACTACAGCATCCCTAGCCACCAGCTCAGAGTTGGGAAGTGCCTCTTGGTGTCAGCCTTCCTAAGCCGCTTCCTGGTGCTGGGAACATGCCTTGCTTAGATGCTGCTCTCTGCAGCGAATGATCAGGGAAGCTAGTTGATTCCCACTGAGGTGTAAATGGGATTTAGAGACTCCTTCGGAGGCCTCTGGGCCCCTCGTGCTGGATGCCGAGACCCAGAGAAGTAGAATGAGCAGCCTGCCCTTGCTTGGTTGGCAGTGGTGGGCTCCTACTCACCCTCCGGGCTTCTTCACCTGGACTATCGTCTTCCGTCTTCCTTGCTTCTTTTCGAACTTTCTGAAGGAATCTTCTAGTGGAGTTCATTTGCTCGCAGTCACTATTTCTAAGTGGTTAGGGAGGAAGAGAAAAAGGAATAAACCAAAAAAACAAACACATTTTCAAATCTCCTGAATATTTCACTCAAGCTTATAAAAAGACTGAGACATGAATAAAAGTCTACTTTTCAGAAAGTCATGAGCACATCTATCGAAGTTCATTTTAACATTTAAATTCTTTTGTAAACACTTTATGCTTTTGTTTTTTAAGCAGCAAAATTGTTACTAAACTGAGGGCTTGCTCAGCTGTGAAACTATGAAACGCCATGAAAGGACAATGTAAAGTGCTTTTCTGGTGGCCCACTTAGCCATGTGCAGGACCCTGGTTAACTAAAGTTGGGGAAAATGGAAATGTTGACATTTCTTTAAACAATAAAAATTACAAGTGATTGCCAAAGTGCCACGAGCTGACATTTACGGAGATTTTTCGTCCATTATATATATGAAATATCATAAGTAATTAGCTTGCGGCAATTACCTGCCCCTCATTATTTTGCTTTTAGAATTTTTTAAAGCTTAGGTTACTAAAATTTCAAATAATCCTGGGCCGTGCTGTCATGGGTCTTTATCCAAATGAATCGTGGTCTCTTGTAAACAGTCCTGTGATCTGATTTCCACTGGGATAGAAGTTGTAAAAGGCCAGGGATTTTTCAATGGATTTACACGTATACTGTTTCAGTTAAGTTACCAAGGTCGACTTAACAGCCCTTTTCCTTGGAGTCTTAAATACACTTGCCACCCAGTCTCCTTCGCCCACATTGGAGGGAAAGGGTGATGAGATTAAAAGGGGCTGGGGTGGGGGAGCAGACCAGCCTCAGTGAAATTGCCAACATGATTTCCTTTCGCAGTCGGTGCTGTCGGTTAACTAGCTTGGTGGCATTTGTTGCTGAAAAGCTGACTTGGAAAGATGGGTTGATGTGGAGGCGGAGGCGGAGCATTTTCCTTTTGGAAAGTTTTGCTGGGCTGAAACCATGTTGTCAGGAAGAGATGCTTGGGAATTTGGTTGTTCAGGAAGGCACTGAAGCCGGACAGCCTGGATCCTTGAACTTGGCCCCCTTCCCTCACCCCCCAGCACAGGAGGAGATGGGCTGGTTTTCTTAAGATTTGCTCAGCCCGGGCTGGAACCATTACAAACAAATATTAATGACACTCCATTACTGGCTACATTTTCAATGAAGTTTAAATAGTCTGAGTTATGATGATTAGTGAGAAATGTACGGATAATAAAGGTAAATGAGATTCATATTTAATCCCCAACTCTAAACGACCGGTTTGATTGTCTCATTCACTTGGCAAACAATTTCATTTCTAAATGTTATTTCAGCCACAGATATAATTTCTCTAACGCAGCAGAAAGGAGGAGATTAAAATACGAGATAGAGGCAGCACTTACCTTAGGCTGATTAATAGGCTCGGGCCAATCCCCTGCCACCATGCTTAAAAGCAACATGACGTGCCTTTCCATCCCAGCCTATATATATGGATACTTACGGGGTGCCGGGAAACCCTCTTTGATTAGTCACACTAAAGCGCCACTTAAGTGGTGAACATGCCACAGACCTACACTCTCCTTAATCAAGTCATAAATTTGGGGACTCTCAGAGCAGCACCTCCTTCCCTAAGGAGCAGTGGAGCACTCAGGTTCATTGGCAGTTCTCTCACCCTTAACCCATCGCTCTCTTTTTAGCACATACACTGTAGGGGCCAAAACATGGAGCAACTGGGGGAAAAAAAAACTATGGGATTTCATTTATGTGGCCTGATGAGGCCAATAATTCAAACTAAATAAACTATCTTTGCATGGATAGCAGAGAGGGAGGTGAGGGGCTCCCATACTTACCATAAGTTTTACTTAAGTTTTACTGGAGTCACAGACACTGGGATGATTAATTTTTTCTTAATTAAAAAATTGACAAATAATATTGTATATATTTATCATGTACAACATGATGTTTTGAAATTTATGTAGATTGTAGAATGGCTAAATTAACGTATGCCTTACTTCACATCCTTGCCATTTTTATGGTGAGAACACTTAAAATCTACTCTCTTAGCAATTTTCAAAAATGCATTATTAACTATAGTCACCATGTTGCACAATATTCTTTTTTTTTTTTTTTTTTGAGTCAGAGTCTCACTCCGTTGCCCTGGCTAGAGTGAGTGCCATGGCGTTAGCCTAGCTCGCAGCAACCTCAAACTCCTGGGCTCAAGCAATCCTACTGCCTCAGCCTCCCAAGTAGCTGGGACTACAGGCATGCGCCACCATGCCCGGCTAATTTTTTCTATACATATATTTTGAGATGTCCGATTAATTTCTTTGTATTTTTAGTAGAGACGGGGTCTCACTCTTGCTCAGGCTGGTCTCGAACTCCTGAGCTCAAACAATCCGCCCATCTCGGCCTCCCAGAGTGCTAGGATTACAGGTGTGAGCCACCGCGCCCGGCCTCACAATACTCTCTTGAACTTATTCCTCCTATCGAACTACAGTTTTGTACCCTTGACTAACATCTCCCCCAACCATCCCCCACGACAGCCCCTGGTAACCACTGTTCTACTCTATACTTCTGTAAATTCAACTTTTTTAGATTCCACATGTATGTGAGACCATGTGGTGTCTGTCTTTCTGTGCCTGGCTTATTTCACTTGGCATAATGTCCTTTGGGCTCATGTGTGTTGTAATGAATGACAGAATTTCCTTCTTTTTTATGACTGAAGAGTATTCCATTGTGTATGCATACCACATTTTCTTTATCCATTCATTGTTGATGGACACTTAGGTTGATTCCATATTTTGGTTATTGTGAAATTGTTCAGAGTCAGAAAGAAGTTTGACAATAGTTTTCTAGAAATGCAAAATAGTATGAGCCCTGTGAGGTATAATTCCTATTTTAAGAAAATTTCTAAATGATCTGGTTGGTATTTAGCCAAAATGTACCTTTCTAAGGACTACAGGAATAAAATGTCTTTTGAAAAATGTCCTTGTCACTTGCCTTTCCATCTGGCTTCTAAGCAAGGAACCTTACAGCAGAACAGGAGAGTCGGCTTACTTTTTCAGTCTCCCCACCCCCCATCCTCTGCTTCTTTCCGTGAAATTTTCCTATCAAGAGTATCTTTCTCTGCCATTTGGCATCTCTGAGAACAAAACATCAGCTCTGAGTAATCATGACATGCAAATAAAGCTTTGAACTCGCCTCAAGTATGGCAAACTGGGAGAACTGTAAAGAATGCCTTAACCTCATGGTCAAAAATGACAACATTCTTTAAAACTCTGCATGAAATTCAATCTAATTCTTCCTTGCTCAGATTACAGGACCTTTGGTGTAAAATATTTCATTTTAAAGCAAAAAGTGCAAAGTTAATCTATCATAGCGCACCTCTAGGTGAGATTTATTACAGATTGCTTTCTAAAAATGGTGTGCTCTCTCTGCATATGTGGGCCATATTCATCTTATTATTATCCAGTTGAAAAATCCGCAGCATATGCAACGCCTGAGAAATAAGAGTGGGCGAGCCTACAGAATATGACACTTATGCTAATCTGCGCCCTGCTGTGGAAAAACATACACAAGGATTCCATTACCACATTCATTAGGCTGCAGCACACTCTATCCTGAATAGGGATTATGAACTATAATAGACTGAAAACAGTTGACTGAGCCCACTTAGCCAAATCGCTCTGACATTGGCCAAATAAGTTGGCACCAAGGAGATCATCAGCTCAGACTTCACAGAGGTTGTTACTAGTTGAAAGTTTGTCCTTCCCTGTGACTGTCACATTCGTCAGCTCATGGCATATGTCATTAGCTTAGACGGCGAAAGCTGGAACCAGCAAAATATTTATGATTAGAATCTGGGAGGACTGTTTGAAACATGGCCCCCAAGTCTCTCCATGCACCTGTTGTGTGGTGCTTCTGACCCTCCCCATCCACACTGCTTTCCTGATTATGGGCAGAGAATGGTTTGTGTGGTGACAATGTTGTGTAGCTAGAAAAGAAATTAGAATCAGATGCAGAAGCTGGTTCAGGGCTCAGCCTACCCAAGTCTCCTCTGTTTGGTCTTCTGGGCTACCGGATGCAGTTGTTGCCTATCAGCTTGATCTTTCTGCAGTGGTGGAAATATTTGCCACTGGTGAGCTAAAAATATTTTTAATATTGTCAGAAATAATAAAGAAAAGGATACAAGTTATTGATCGGGAGATGTTATAGAATCTGGCTATGCAAGCAGAGGAAAAAGATTTAAATCGTATCCATGTATATCATTAAGAAGATAATAATAAAAACCTTCTGTGTGAAACATGTTTTCAGCCTTAGGTTCTAGGAAACTTTTGTCTAGGCTTTTGTGTTTCAGTTTGAGTGTTTAATGGGAAGTTCTTAAGAGTGGTTGTATCCAACGCCTTGATTTATATCATTGATGTGTTCCTGAAGAGCTGTAGATAAATCAAATTTTGTTTTTGTAAACTGAATCTCAAACAAGCTCCAGGGAGTTTCTTTTGGCCAAAGATATTCTGCAAGGAATCTTTACGTGTATGTAAAGTGAAGGATATAATTTTATCCTTGAAATGCAAATAACTGCTGAGTTTATCATCCATGTGATATGTTCCCTATTTACCTCATTGGGCTTTCCAAAAGTGGGGTCTACTGGAAGAATGCAACAGGAATGGGGAGGAGTATTTAAAAAGAGAAGTGCTGAACTGAAACAATTGCAGCTTTTTATTTTTTCCCCCCTCTTGAGAAAATGGAAATGTCAGAGAACGGCGAGCCTCATTTTTCTTTGCATGCTTAGGTTGCGTCATGTGTTTTGGAAAGGCATAACTAACCTCTTGAGTTTTCTAAACAAACCCCAGCAGAAATGGCTTATGATGCCTATAAATCCATGGGAGGAAATGCGGATGGCACCCAAGCGCCCTGCACTGCTTACGGAAAGGCAGCGGCCACAGCAGAGCGGGGTCAGCTGCTGAGAAGCCGCGGTGCCCGTGGCTGCCGCTTCTGCTGCTTCTGCTGCTGCTTGGATCTCTGAAGTCTGTCCCTGCCGTTGGTCCTAAAAGCAGCTCTCAAACAGAACCAGGAACTCCTGGAGGGGCTTTGGGCTTTTCTCCTGCACATGACGCAGCTTCGCCGCCCCACTTTTCTGGAGCATCCACTTAATTGAGTGCTGCCCTGTATCTCCCAGGTCCCCAAGACACCAGGATGCATCAAACAGGTTGAAGGAGGTACCGCTTTCTTGCCAAGGGAACATGGCCCTTTGCACCACGATTGTAATACAATCTTTCCTCTCTGGGGCTGCGAATGCTACAGTGCAAAACCGTGTTTGAAAACCTCTTTTATCATTCATCGTCTCCAGACTGAAATCATTTTTGACAACCTCTGCAGAAAACAAGCAGCTTTCTGGCTACTGGCGAGTCGATTAAAGGGAGGAAACACATGTTCACTGTCAGACGGAGCCCCCGGAGAAAGCACTGACAACCTTTTAACCCCCTTTCCCAGGGAAAGGGCCCAAATGTTTCTCTGGAACAAAATCACCACATTGTCTTAAGCATCTTTTCATTTA
>RJWJ010040243.1:0-14394 GCA_004363605.1 Indri indri | reverse complement strand
AACTAGGCTGTATTTATCATTGTTTTTCAGATTTTTGGCTAATTTTCATTTTAATTTTATAATCAGCTTGTTAATTTCTATGGGGAAAAAATCCTGCTTGGATTTTGATTAAGATTGTGTTACATCTAACATTCAATTTGTATAAAATTGACATCTTAAATACATTAATTTTCCAATCCATGACCAAGGTCTATCTTTTATCGAGATTCTTTAGTTATTTTATCAATGTTTTGCAATTTTAGTATACAAGTTTTACATGTCTTTTGTGAGATTTATTTCAAAGTTTTCATAGTTTGATGCTATTATAAATTCCTTTTATTATTTCAACTTTTGATTGGTCATTGTTCATGTATGGGAATATAGTAAATTTTTGTAGGTGATATTGTATCTTACAAGTTTACTAAACTCATTAATAGTTCTAGTGTGTTATCTTAAGTTCCATTAAATTTTCTACACAGAGAATGTTATCATTTTGTCATGATAAGCAAGTTTTCTTTCTTTCTTACCAACCTGGATGCCTTTGTTTATTTTCTTTATTGCTTTGGCTAGAATTCCCACTACAATTAATAAAAACAGACATCCTTGTCCTGTTCCTTATCATATTCTTCCAACATTACGTATGATGTCAGTATTAGGTTTTACATTGATGACCTTTATCAGATTGAGAAAATATCCTTCAATTTCTAGTTTGCTGAATTTTTTTTAGGAAGGAGTGTTAATTTTTAATGCCTTTTCTACACCTATTGAGATAATCATAAGGTTTTTCTTTTTAAAGTTGTTAATGTGGCAAATTATGCTGATCTTTTTTGAATATTAAACCAATAACACATTGAATAATTTGTTCTTAGCAGCAATAATAACAAAAAATAATGTAGCTTCCTCACTGATAAATAACATTTCTCCCTGCATAACATTAGTACTAGACAGGGCCTGATTGTTGAAGAAGATTTATAGAACTCAAAATGGCAATGTTCACTAATCTATGGTTTATTTTAGGAATAAGATACAATATATCATCAGCATTAAAGTAAGGATGTGCACCTTGACCAATGGTTGCATCACAGATACAAGCTCTAACTTTTTTCCCCTTTGTAAGAGCCATAACAGACATTCTTTCTCTTTCTGATCACAAACTACCCAGGTGGGCCCAGAACACTCTGGAACCAGCAGCACAAAATGGAGTCTCAGGTGGAGCTTCTTATACCCTGCTACTCCTATAGGAGTATTTCTTGCCTTGTGGAGTGCCAATGGCAGGGCCCTCCAGGATTTTCACAAAGTGCAAATCACCAACTTCCCTGATATCAATGAATACCACTAACAAGTTTGCACAACCCATTAACCACTGCAATGGGCCTGTGACCAGTTTTGAGAACAGAAAATCTACAAATATTTCTCTGCTGCAAACACTCTCTTCTCTATTAGTCATCAAAATTAATCTGATTTAAAATTATATATTGATTCAATTTATATTTTTAGTTGTGATCCTCCAAAAGCAGAACTCGAGACAAAGGCTCGAGTGCAGGTAATTTTGGAGAGAATGTGAGCAAGAAAAAGACGTGATGGAACAAACTGAGTGATTTATTTAATAAAAAAAATTCTGTATGAGGTTGTACTACATATTTTACATTGGTGAACAGTAGAGTATAAATTCTACTAGCAGCCCTTGGTAATTATTCAAAATTGTTTGCCTGTTAGATGAAAGGCTGGAGCATTTATCCATTGGCTGCTTTCTTCCACTGGCTGAGAATTGATTCTAGGGGCCTCAATTCGCCCAAACTTCTGGTCGGTATAGGAACAGAGACCAATATAGTTATAATGGTATTGGAAAAGATACTGGGGAAGAAGAGTGATAAGATGCTTGGTAGACAAATTGGGGCAGTCTCAGCAACAGGTGAATCTGTTCTCACCAGAACTGTCTGCTGCAGCCGAGGCTCCTATCAGTGGTAAGCTAGGGAGTTGCATCGCAGAATACAGGACATATTTGTTGTTTATTGTCTTTCATATCTGCTAGACTCTGAGCCACATAGTCTGTGTCTGATTAAGAGCTATGCCTGTCCACTCTAATTACAATGCTATACTAATCTCTTAACAAGAGCTTAGCATGTAATAAACACTTGTAGATATTTCTCAGAAGGAAGAAAGGAAGAGAGGAAAGAAAGAAGGAAAGAAGGAAGTGAAGGAAGGAGGGAGAATACAAGTCCAACTTCCACACAAAGTTATATATAAGTAACACAGGGCTGTAGGGGTAGTACCAGTAAGTGCAAAGATTGCAGAATTGGAAAGCATAGCAGAGAGAAAAAGGGATATAGAATAATATTCATTTAGACTCTCTAATTTAAAAGTCATCTGCTTTACAGTTTTGATTCAAGACTACTCTGGAGAATTAATTATTACCATTTCAATGTCAATTAGCAGCATCTATCAAAATGAAATTATCTTTCATTTCAATTCACTTCTCTGGCAGTTAGAGCCGAGATCACTTGGACAAGGATCAAAAAGAGTTTGCTCTTTCTCTTTATTTACAGAAAGCTCATAGAAATCCTTTCTGACAACTGTCAGGTTTTTTTTACTGCTTTCTCAAGCAAAGTGATAGACAGTCTTACAGCCTTTGGGAATGCAAATTTCAAGTCAGAAATCAACTTTTGTAGCAACTCAGAGTATACAAGATAAACAGATGGTTCTATATTCTCAAAGAAGTGTTTTCATGTATTTATTTATTTATGGTATTTACACACACTTCATGTTTTGATAGATTATTGACTGAAAGATTCATTGAAGAAGTCTGGCATGATTTTAAATGATTTGAATGAAAAGATATTTTTACATCTGCATTAGATCTAATTTTGTTTCATTAGAGAACAAACAGTAGTGATATTTTGCTTTAATGGTCTTATTGTGGATTTTGAGATCACATTTAGAAATGAAATGGTTGTAACTAAACATCAAATGGAAGAGCAGAGAAATTATTCCTTTTAGATTGCTCTATTGTAGAGTTCCTTAGATTTTGTTTTTATTTTTCTGAGCATTTTGTGAACAATAAGGAAAGTAAAGAACATCAGTTTAATAATCACCTTAATAGGGGTTCAGTAGAATATAAATGATTAAATTAATGACAAACAGAAGTACAGGCAAGAATTGGACTAATATACAAATGTTAATATGAATTTTCCAGATAGTCCTTATTTGAAAGGAAAAATGTAGATTATGTTACATATGCAATTTGATAGCTTATAAGACCACAAAGTGAGAGAAACCATGTTAAATATTACATTAAAATACCAATTAAAAATTCTAAAAACAAAACAATCAATATTTTTATTTTTTTGTATTTATTTGTATGTTTCAAAACCTAAGTAATTCAGTGAAAGGTAAATATTGGAACATCCTTAAATGAATGGATGAATGAAAGAATGAAGAATTAATGAGTATGTAACCAAGTAAATTAATACTATTTTGTTAATTTTAAGTACTTAAAAAATAAGGGAGAGAGAGAAATAATTTCCCTGAAAAAAGCCCTATTTTAAAAAACGGGTGAAATTAATTTCAAAAACCTTTTTTTACTTTAAAATAATTTCAGAATCAACAGAACAGTTGTATAAAATGCATGTAGAGTTCCCATATACCCTTCACTCAGCTTATCCTACTGTGTTAATATTTTACATACCATGGCACAATTAAAAAAAAATTAAAAAATTTGTTATTAACCAAACTACGTAATTTATTCATATTTCACCAGTATTTTCACGAATATCCTTTTTCTTTTTCAGGATCCAATTCAGTATCCCACATTGCATGTAATTGTTATTGATCTTTTTATCTTCCAATCTGTGATATTTCTTCAGTCTTGTTCTTCTTGATCTTGACAATTTAGAAGGATAATGGTTTAGTATTTTGTAGACCGTGTCTTAATTTTGGGTGATTTTCTATTCATAATATAGTTAAAACTATGTATTTTGGGGAAGAATCCCACAGAGCTTATATGCCCGTCTCAGTACATCATATCAAACGAAACATAATACACATATCTATATGTGTTACCAAGGAAAAAAATTAGTAACCTACAGTATGAGCCAGGTTTCTCCAATATAATATTATTCTGTTTCCATTTGCAATTACAAAATATATTGAGACTATGAAAATAGTGATTGTCCTTAAACTTTCACTCATTAGTATTAGCATGGATCTGTGGCTCTTGCCTCCAGCAATTGTTATTATAAACTACTGTGGTATATTAATGAAGTTTTTCTATTTATTTCTATATTTATGAATTGGGTTTAGTCTGCTGGGAGGAGTTGTCCCTCTCTTCCCTATCTTATGCATTTATTCAATCATTTATTTATATCATTGTGTTCTCATGCTTATTTGGGTTATGATACAATATTATTATTTATTAATACTTTGTTGCTGAAAGTGTTTCAACTTTTACCAATAGGAATATTTTCATCTTTTCTCTTGTATCTTTTTGACTTTTTTTTTTTTTTAACCACTTCATTACTTTCTGTCAGGATAAGGGTTCCAGATTCCTCTTGTATTTTCCTGACCTTGGCTTTAGAAACTGCCATTCGTTAATGGGTCTGATACATACCTGAAAAGAGCTATTTTTTTCCTTTGGTCTTTTTTTATTAGGGTAAAATACCCGTAATAAAAGTTATCATTTAACCATTTTTAGATGTATATTTCCATGACATTAAGGACATTCACTTTGTTGTGCAACCATCATCACCATCTATTTTCAGAAAGTTTTCATCTTCTCAAACTGAAACTCTGTACCTATTAAATAGTAACTCTCCCCAGGCAACCACCATTCTGTTTTCTGTCTCTATGAATTTGACTTATTTGGGTACTTCATATAAGTGGAATCATGCAATATTTTTCTCTTTGTGTCTAACTTATTTCACTTCGGGGTTCATCCATGTGATAGCATGTGTCAGAATTTATTCAGAAAAGAGCCATTTGTAATGTTTTTATGCAATTAACATTCTTATAAATTTTTATTTTCTGATATTAGAATATTACTTGTTCATTATCATATTATCACCATATTTTATATTAAAATATTAAATTATCTCAAATATTTTAGTGAAAGAAATATTCTGATATTTATAAATTGATAATTTGCACAATTAGATAACCCCCTTAAAAAGTATGGCTTGAAATGTCTGCTTCCATTAGAATACAGAAATATGTAGTAAAATGTCACTATAAAACTAAAAATGAGAACAATGATTTCATCTGCAAACAAAATTATTTTAAGCCTGTCAGAGCACTTTGGCTGCAAAATGACCTAAGTACCTAAAATCCAAAATATGGATCCTTCAAGAAAAGATGTAACCTATATTTTTCCTCTGTGTTAGTACAGTGAATCAAAGGGGAACTCATCATACACAGGTGAAAAAGAAGCAGAATTTTTAAATTGACAAATAATAATTTTGTATATTTATGGGGTACCATGTGATGTTTCGATCTATGCATACATTGTAGAAAGATTAAAGCAAGCTAATTAACATATCCATCAACTAATACATTATTTTTTTCTGGTAAAAACATTAAAAATCTATTCTTTTAGCAATTGCTAATTATAATACATTATCGTTAACTGTGGTCATCATGCAGTGCAATAAATCATTAAAACTTATTCCTCCAGTCAAACTAAAACTTTGTACCTCTTGCTCAACATCTCTCCTTTCCCCATCCCTCCTTCCGCCAGTCTCTAGAATTGTCATATGATCCAGCAATCCCCCTACTGGGTATGTATCCAAAGGAATTGGAATCAGTATGCCAACAAGATACTTGCATTCCCATATTCATTACGGTATTATTTGCAACAGGCAAGATATGGAAACAGCGCAAGTTCTGTCAATAGATGAACGAATAAAGAAAATATGGTGTATATATGACCAATAGAATACAGCCTTCAAAAAGAAGGAAATCCTGACATTTGTGACACGCAAATGGATATGGAGGACATTATGCCAAGTGTAATAAGCAAGGCACAGAAAGGCAAATACTGTATAGTCTCACTTATATGTGGAATCTAAGTAAGTTGATCTCACAGAAACAGAGTATAAAAAGGTGGTTACCAGACTTACTTTGAATGATGTTTTTTCTGAGTCCAATTATGGGCTGCCATGGCAGTTTAGATTCTCTAGGAGACCCAGACATTTGGTAAGTGTGCATCCATATGGCTTTTTTCCCAAGGGCAATTGCTGGTGCTCACAAGAAAGATGGGAAATGAGATATCAAAACTGACAAACTGAGAATGACCGCTCCTGAAGTCTTATTAGTCACTCTGTATTCCGTAGGTGGAGTAGAAGAATAAAGAATTAAGTGAATCCCTCTGGCATTCCAGGCACTACAATGAGTGTGAGGCAGTAAGGATCTACTTTTAGGGGAAAGACAGAATATCTAAGAATGTCTTTAGAGTAACTGATCAATTTTTTATTATAGCTTAACAGTGTGTTCTATTTTTTTGCCAAGATTTTACAATTTAATGCATTGCTAATGTCTTAATCTCGGCTAGCATGCCTATAGAGAGCCTGGCTGCAGGGAAACTAAGAACTAAGTGAAGGTGCAACCTCTCAGTTATTGTAATGTATGGTAACTATCAACAATTAGAAATAGCATCTTTAGAATAGGTCTTGCTAAGGAATTCTACTTACTTGGCTCCTAAAATCATATGGGAGATGTTTATTTCTGCAATCTCTTTTCCGTCAGTTTGAAGAGGTTTGACTCCAGTTCCACAATGATAGTAAATCTTTACATACTGTCTCTGTAAGAAAAAAAGAAAATTACCCATAACTCTCTTCTCAGGTGCATTGCAGGAAAAAAAATATTCATTCTTCTGCATACCTCAATTACCTGGGCATGCAAATATAAATGTAGAGTCAAGAATTTAATTGCTCTGCACGATAAAAGGAAAGTGTGAAGAGAAAAGAAGCAAGGGAGAAACAAGTGTGGAATTCATAAAGATGGCTTAGCCTTTGCTGCATTGTATAACTCCATTCAAAACCCCAAAGAAAATTCAGTAAATCTTCTAAAAAATGCATGCTTTTTGTGAATATTTTTTGAATGGAGATTAAAAAGGAGGCAATTAAAATTCATGTGAGCCTCTGCTTATGTTCTAGCTTCAGCCGAAACAGAACAAAGGCAACTTAGAAAGTCACCACCCAAGAACTAGAGGAGACCAGGAAAATGAAAGTGTGGAAGAAACTACCAAAAATTTTGGAGGGATATTTGGGCTTTCATATGCCATAAAATTGGTTGAGTGATTCTAGGAAACTTTATCTGGATCTCGTGTTCAGTGAGGCTACCTGCTGTCATCACAGTTTTCTTCCCTTTCAGAATTTCCCTTTCTTATACTAATGAAAGTTGAGAATCCCACATTACCCCACAACATGGCCACGCTCCATTCACACAGTACCGTATTCCATCATATAAGTTGGTTTAAATGCAAATACGTAAAGTTTGGATAATAAGCAAGATCACTGACATGGACTAAGACCAAATTTGCTAATAAAATATCCCCAATACTAGAATCAGGTATAAGTGCAATACATAAGTGAAGGCCAAAATTTGAAGACCTTGTATTTAATAGATTAGAGCCACAGAAATAATTTTGGAAGTAAATACTTGGAATTGGAGATTTAGAAAATTAGGATTTAAGGGCCAGTTACTTAACATGTAATTGGAGCCTGAATAGCTAGGGACAGTACTTTAAGAAGGAAAATACATATCAGGGCTTCAGATAATTCAAGTCACGATTAAAAGGAAAATATAGAAGCAACACAAATCTTAACAGTAATAATCAAAACCAGAACAGAGCTGACATGGGCAGCTACACTGTACACGTAAACTTTTTTCTTTTTTTCTTAAATTGATGTGTATTTTATTGCCTGACATAACTTTAGTGTGTGTCTTTTTTGTGTATTACAAAACAATTTAAAAATAGAATTGAAAACTTAAACTGAGAACTAGTTTTGTTCTCATACAGCCCAAATACAAGAATCTTACCATTCTAAACCAGGCTTTCCAGTTTCTTCTCTGGCAGACCAACTCTCACCAGCAGTTTTTTTTTTTTTTTTTTTTTGTATGAAAACTTAAAAGCTTAGGAAAGAATTATCAAACATGAAATAATATTAAGGATCATCTACCTCAGCAACTTCATTTTATGGCTAAGGAAATTAAAACACTGGAGATTCAAATGATACTCTAATTTATAGCCCAATATATTGGCTATTCCCAATATATTGGCTACTCATGTTGCTCAAATCAACCTTAGCAAAAAGCAAAGACACCTTAATACTCCCAGATTTTTATCCTGGTACAGAGTCAAAAAATATGAATTATTCTAAAGTATGTGTATGTTAAGTGCTCCATGAATAGAATTAAGGAACATATCACTAAATTTAATTTTTAACTTTTTGATTTCTGTCAATGTAAATCTGACAAATTGTGAGGATTCCATTTCAGATTTCTATTTATGAGGCATTTATGGGGACATTTATACATGCAATTTAACCTTACAAATAGCTGATTTTTTACTATCCAAGAATTTATTCATTAAATATGTAAAGAGAATACTTAATTATATTATTTTTATATATTTTTTCTTGCTCTTACTAGATTACTAGAAACACTGATTTTAGTTAGCAAACCTTTTGTACTGCTTTTGACTTTAGAGCAATGCAATGGCCAACCTCCTCTCATCTTTCTCTCCACCATGAACTTAAAACAAAGAAATACTTATGGGTAATACAAAGAAGAGAGTAATCTCCAATAGCCTACTTTTTTTTTGTTTTTGTCTCTTTTTTTAATTTTTTGCAATGTAGACATGGATAGTCCAATAATTTATTGGGGAGAGCTGAGCTTTGTTCTCTGAAGAGAGAAGTTCCATAATAAATTACTGATTTAGCAAGGCAGAAGATACGAAGTGTAATTAAAAGGAAGATCTATACATCGACCCTTACGATAATTATAGTTACAATGGTGTTTAGTTGGAAATATATAATTTATCAATGTGCTAATTGCTGCACCAGAAAGCATGTCATTAGTTTATGATTCTTACAGACATTGCAGAAATTCTCTGAAATTTGAAGCATCATGCCTTAGCAAGCTAAGTGATTGCCTGATTCTTTAGTGATAATCTATTTTTCTCTGGGGTAAAGTTCTAGATTACGAAAAATAACAAATTAAAATTATGACCTTCAGCCCTAAAATTTGTATTCTTTCTTAAAAAATTAAAGTATTATGCAAATATTAAAATTAAGTAATAATCCTAAATCCTTCATGTATTAAGAGCTACAAATAAGAATGAATATAGTGTTCTGATAAAATAATAAATGCCACAACAGCAACAATAGTAATGAAAACAAGTTATAAAATAATTCTACTTGAAATCTATTTTAATGTATAATAAAATCAAGAGAAGAGGGATTTTGTTTGTACTCTGCATAAAAAAACTCTATGTATAATGTATATTCAATAAATAATAAATGAAAGAAACCTATTGTGTGTGTATTCCTATCACCAAGAGTTGGGTCTGAAATAATATTTTCTCTAAAAGAAACCTCCATTACTTGGAGAATAGCTCATTCTATTTTTGGAGCAAGAAAAATCAAGGTGCATCTGGAATATGTGCTTGTTGCTAAAAATCTTTTAAAAATCTTTAAAATGATTTTGAAAGGGGAGAGGATCAGCTGACAGAATCTGCCACTGGTCAAGTTGTTACAATTTGAGCATCAAAGATGTAAACATGATTATACTTATTTAAGTAAGGTGAGAGTATAAAAATTCATGATAGCAATTAGATAATCAAATAATGAAAATTAACCTAAATGGCATAAAGTAACTTTGAGGTAAAGATTGACCATATAAGAAATTATTGTAAAATAATTATATATTCTGTAATATATTAAGTTTCTTCTATTACATACCATTTTATATAGTATAAATGCACTTTTTTCCAGCTGAGTAAAGAGCTATGTGGAACTTTGAATAAACCAACTCGTTAGGGGGAAATAGGAAATAAATCTGTGTTTACATATGTAACATGTAGCAAAATTGAATAAGCCAAATTTACCATGATGGAGATGAAATACACAGAATTAGCTTATCACCTTCTAGAAGATGAAACTTCTTGATAAACAGTCTCATCTTAAGTAAGCATAATGATATAAATAGTAAACTGAGCCAAACAAACAGTCCATATATGACTCGATAAACTTGTAAGGGAAGTGGATTGGTTGTCCCAGAAAGGAATAAATGCCATTTTCTTGGGATGTTTTAGTGACATCGTTACAGGCTGTTGAACTCCTTGGTGTTTGTTTTTTCATGATCGAAGAATGAAAGCAAGAGAGTTTTGAAGTGGCATGCCATAAAGTTTACTGAAGTGAAAGTTCATTTTTAAAGGTGTTAAGAGTGGACACACATCTAAGCGGACTGTGACCCTGAAGTTTCTGTGTCATCCCTTTTTCTTCTGTCTGGCCTCTCTTTGTGACATTGTCTCTTCTTTTTTTTCTTGACCAATTGGGATGTTGTCTCCTTCTTGACAGGTGAGGGGAGTTTTTTACCTTATAGGGTTAGGTCCAGATGTGTGGTGGTGTCCAAAGCCCATTGGGGGGCAAACTGTAATGTATAATGTGCCCTGTGTTGTTTCTGGTTTGTTTCTTATGACAGTTGTGGTTACCCTTATCTTTATTATTGTTATAGTATGTTCTCTTACTTAGTATTTGTTTGTTTACATTGTTTGTTTTCATATTTTTTCTGTTCATGTTTCACTTTTCTTATACTAACATTCTGTGACACTTAAGGCTACCTTTATCGTGCAGTGAATTTTCTTACTCAGTATCTCCTTTGTTTACATGGTTCATTTCATACCTCCTCTGCTGATGTCTCACTTTCCTACCTAAGCTAACAACATTACAAATAGAGACATCATTAAAGAGTGAGTCCCTTGATTATTTAAATACAAAAAGCCTAATGAACCATAATTTTGAATTAATATGGAAGAATTAACCAACCCTTTTGTTAACTATAAAACTAAGTTGAAAACCACTCAGACTTTGCCAACTCAGAATCTCTGAGTGTTCCTATTTCCCAAGCCCAATATATAAAAATAGGGATTTCTATATGCCATTAAGATTTAAATGAATACAACAATAATTAAGAAGTAAATCAACAGGATGCAATATGAGTAGCAGCTATAATAACTTTAATCACACTTTTATAGTGAGGTTTTATCAAGTATTTTAAATAGCAAACAGCTTTTGAATATATTGTAATCATGATTTTTGAGAAATTTAATTAAATTTTAAATCAATGTTAGTTTAAGAATATTTGATGTAATTTATTGATTTTTCAATTGGTTATAAAATTTAAAATTAAATATTGAAAGCAATATTTTATGAGTTAGACACAGTCAGCATTAAACAAACTATAAATTGTAAATTTTTCTGTACATTCAAAGTCCTTTGGGAATTGAAGTACTAAGTGTTGATCGGCACATGGATGAGAGAAATTTATCTAAGGCCAGGGGAAAAAAAAACATCAAAGAAAGTAATAGGCTGAACAATGCCTAGAACTCATACAAAGCTGGGAAAGGTTTTATACAAACTGTATGGATTATAATAATGTCAGAAGTCTCTCCTCAGTAGTTGAGCCAAATTAACACTGGACTTGAGGTAGCTCTTAACATTCTCAAAGAAAACATAGAAAATCAATTCAGAAGCATCAAACTGATTCAAGTTCACTAAAATTCAGAACAAAGGCTAACACTGTTTTAAAGAATAAAACAAAATCAAGCACCTCACCAGTTAAAATTCCCAAGATCTGGTATTTAATAAAAATTTTTCTGATCACACAAAGAAACAGTGAAATACAACTCTTACCAGAAGAAAAAATAATCAAGAGAAATACAACCATAATTGACAGAGATGATACATTTAGCAGACAAGAGCATTACTACGACTATTACAAATATCCTCTATTTTTTAAAAAAAAACAAGTTATTACTTTATTAGGTTACACATTTAAATGAAAGTGACTAGAAACATTTTCTATTAAATATAGCTAAAAAAAAGCAAAATATCTCAATTGTTATAGACTTACAAAAGCATATTAAATTCAAATTTTGTATGCAAATAACCTGTTCCTTTAAGAATTAATCTAAAGAAAGAAAATCAACTATAATGATGTATTTACATAACCACATTATTTACAGTTAATAATTTATGCGTATGTTTTTACTTTGTTTTTTTTCTGATTCAAATATAACAAAATTGATACACATAACAAAAAACATTTGTACCCCTGTAATATTTTGAAATTAAAAAAGTAACAAAAAAATCCTCTATTTGTAAGATAGAAAAGGAAAACATGCTGCTTATGATAGTGAGATAATTGGAAGATACGTAAAAGATGTAAGTAGAATTTATATAGCTAAAAAAGAAAATTCTTCAATAAAATACATTAGATGAGATTAACATCAGATTAGACACTGAAGAATAAATAGCTATTCAAAATGAGGGAAAAGAGCAAAAAGGACTTAAAATAGAGCACAGAACATCAGTAAATTTTAGGACATTAGAAATGATCTAATATACATATAATTGGAGTCACAGAGGGGAAACAGAAAAATTATTGAAACATAATGCCTGAACATTTTATAATTTTGATGAGAATTATAGATTATTTATCAAATAGTTCAACAAACCCAAGCAGAAGATTTAAACAGGTGCTTCACCAAGAAAGACACATTGCTAGGAAATAAACAAATGAAATGCATATTCAGCATGATTATAAATTGGACAAATGAAAGTTAAAATCATAAAGAGATACTACTATATACCCATTAGAATGACTAATTGGATAAATTTTAAAAGTCTGAATATGTCAAGGGTTGGCAAGAATGTGCTCAGACATTTTTTGGTGGTAGTGCAAAATGACCTAACTACTTTGTAAAACAGTTTGTCAATGTCATATGCATTTAAATATCCACTTTCTTTTTGATGCAAGAATCTCACTCCTAGCCATTTTCCCAAGAGAAATAAAATCATACATTTGCACAATAGTTTGTACTCTGATGTTTACAGAAATTTTACTCATAATAGCTAAAAACTTGAAATAGCCCAAACGCCTACCAACTGTGACAGCAAAGACATATTGTTAGAAGTCAATACAATGCACACTATCTAGTAATAACAGGACCAAATAACTGATACACCCAACATCATGGATAATGCTTAAATGAGTTATGCCAAGTGACATAATCCAGACACAAAATAAGGCATACTGTCTGAATCCATTAGTATAGAATTCTATAACACAAAAGTATAGTAACTGAAACAGATTAACGTTTGCCAAGAACTGAGCATAAGTTAAGCAGTTGACTGCAATGAAGTACAGGGAAATATGGGGGTGATGAAATGTTCTGTATCATGATTGTGCTGGTGTTTCCATAACTCAGTACATTTGTCAAATCTTATCAGATTGCATACTTAAAATTGGTTATGTTATTGCATGCAAATTTATCTCAATAAACTTGATTTTTGAAATTATGAAATAGTATATTAAGTACATCATTTATGTCACGTGATCAAGCAGTTCTAAGCAGCAGTGCAATGGTAGTTACTAGACTGGCTTGCCATAATTGCACAGATTTATCTAATAATGACAAAATGAGCCCAAATGGATTTAAACAGTTTATTACTTACAGTTAGGAAAATTCTGACACTTGTTCTTTGGGCCCCAGTTCCCACAAGGTGACATATCGAGGGCCAGGTATTGCAGGCGTACACAGTGGGGTTAAAGGAGAGGAACTCTGATATTAGGAGCCTGTGATCTTACATAGGGACTGCTGACAAACTTGTCCAGTCTCCTTTCTGGAGAGAAACATTGTCTTTACCACCTCGGAGTATAAGCAAATCTCTTGAAGAAAGGAGAAAAGTGTCTCTATCTTTATGACCCTGAAATGTCTCTGAGGAGAGGCATGTCTGTATATTATTCTGGAATGGAAATTTATCTCAGCAAATTGGCTGTTAATACCCCTAGATGTAAAGAGATTCAAGAAAAATTGTCTCCCAAGTATTTTTCTTTTGTCCTTTCTGTCTCATTTTCTATAATTCTATAATTGCATCATTGGTATTGCAGTTTCACAGTTATGTCCTCACACGAGTGGCATTCTTTGGTTGGATAATAGATATGAAATAAACATTTGGGTTGATTAGAGTTCTGGATAGCTGATGTGTGTCAGTTTTATTTACCAGGTATTCCACTAAATGTGATGGTTGATAGAGATACTGCCTGCCTCTGTGAGGCTTGCTGACCTGCAGGTTTGCATTATATTTACAGAAAGAGAAGGGACCACTTGGGCTGGCAACTCACTACTTCAAAATCCTG
>RJWJ010040242.1:0-14063 GCA_004363605.1 Indri indri | reverse complement strand
GCCCGAGCCCTGTTAGTCCTCCACCCTGGTCCTTCCCATTTTGGTTCTTGGATGAAACTTCCCTGCCCTCCTATGATAACCTGAAATGCCCTGCAATTTGCTGCAAACTCAGACCGCTGGGAAGTAAGGGAGGGGAGGGGAGAATGAATGATGTTTCCTTAGCCCTAAGTCCAGACAAAGGGGCCTGATGTCTTGCCGTCATAAACAGTGTCCTCATTGGTAAGGTAAATTTGAAAAAACATTGAAATCTCTACTTATGCAACTTGGCAGGAGGATAGAGCACATGTCCTGCTGAGGGGAAACAAAGCGATTACACAATGTGCTCTGTGGACGCTGAGGGCATCAGAAGACGTTGCTGCCTCTCCCCACCTCCAGCCTCCCCTCACTGAATTCCGTCGTCTTTTATTTCCCTCGCCGCTATCCCTCTGTGAGCATTTTAAGATCAAAGGGCACGCCAGAATGTATTGACACAGACGACTGCAAATGACCTACTGTCCAGGCCTCTGGTGCTGCTTCCAGGGACTGTTTATTTGATCTATGAGCACCGTAAACCTCATACAGCGATTCCAGGCAATAACCTAGAATTCCTAAATGGAGTCCTTGTGCGTGTCACATCAGTTTTATTGGCTGTATAGATTGTGGTTCCTCTTTTTAAGGTTCAGAAACATAAAATGGGATTTGGCTCTACTGTTTGGAAAAATCCAGATGAAATTCCAAAGTGTCTTCTCCATTATTTGAAAGAGCAGAATATTACCAACTATGGCTTTGTTAAGTACAGCTTACCTTATTAAAAGGAAAAACGTCTTTGTTGTGGAAGTCAGTTTTTGCTTAGGTGCTCTTCCTAAACAAAAGATTTTTGTAGAGCCATGGGAGGATGGTTTATCTCCTGATGACTGTGGTAATAGTATTTCTTTTGTGCTAGGTCTCCGCAAAAAGAAAAAGACTTGTTTGGCATATGGACATTTACACATCTGTAAATCTCTTTTCTTTTAACAAGAATAAAATACCATGATTGCTTTTATTTGTTAAAGATTATTTAGTTTTGGGGCTGGACGTGGTGACTCATGCTTGTAATCCCAACACTTCGGGAGGCCAAATTGGGAGGATCGCTTGAGCCCAGGAGTTCAATGTTACATTGAACTGTGATCATGCCACTGCACTCCAGCCTGGGCAACAGAGCAAGGCCCTTTCTCTAAAAAAACAAAAACAACAAAGAACATTATTTAGTTTTCTCTGCTCGCCCTAAAGCAGAGATTCTTTAACTTTATGCCATGAGCCTTTCTGGAAGTCTGGTGATGCCTATAGATCTCTTCTAAAAATAATGTTTTAAAAACACCATATATAGGACTACAAAGAAAAAAAATTATTTACAGGTACAGTTACCTAAATATTAAAGCAAATTTGTGATATAGTACTCCATGTGCTTCTTCTTTATTAATACATTAATTTAGATCTAGCAGCAAGCCTACTATTTACTATAACTTCAAAGTAGTGATGAGCAGAAACAGTATTTTGAGATAGCTGTAACTCTAAAGAGTATGAATATATCTGTTATTTCGATTGGAGATAAAAGACATGGTTATCTATTACTGTGGTTTTCTGTCTACATTTTTAATCAAAAGAAAATCTGAATTTCAGATAGAGGTTAGTGAAAATAAAGATACAGTTATTCCCATCCAGATCCATGGACTCCCTGAATTCTATCCATAGATCTCCTTGGGGCTGGGGAGTGGTCCATGGACCACAGGTTAAGGAATTGCCTAGAGCACCTAAGACTTTAATGTCTTCTCTCCCTCTGAGCATCTCTTCGTGTACTCTAAATTTTAATGAATTCAGTAAAAGAATTTCTGTGAATCAACTAGCCTTTAAGAAATCAAGGCTATCACCCTTTTGCGGGGATCGCTTCTAGGCTTCCTATGGAATTCCACAAACTATAGTGATCAAAGCCTCTGAACCTCGTGGAGTTTTAATTATTCAAGTAACATACTGATCCATGATCTTTCAAAATTTTCTAAACAACACAGAAGAATATATACTAAATGTGTGTGGGGGGGAAAGCACAGTTTTTCTCCCTCCCAACTCCCACTCTCTTGCCCAGAAGGGAATCACTGCTGACAATGCATTTATGTATGTATGCATATTCTAAAATTCTCTGACCTTCATATGCCAATGGGAGCATGGACGTGTTATTGCACTTAGCAGCAAAAAAGAAAGTAGTGGACAAAAAGAAAGTACTCAATTTCTCTCTGAAAACTGTACCAAAACTTGGAGAATTTGTGCTTTGTAAGACTGTGTTGCTTAAAGGTTATGTCAATTGGAACAATAGAGCGAGAACCTCTGAAAATCTGCTCCTCCATAAAAATCAATGAAAATACTAGCAAAAATTGTCAAAATCAACTTTTTCAGAGCTCTGAAAATTAACCAATGACTTACAACAATCCAAGGAGTATTAATTCAGGAAAAAATGGCTGAATATTGGTAAGAACAATGAGCTCTGTGGTTTTTTTTATCTTGGCTTCTTCCTATTCACCTCTCCCCAGCTCTGAATTAACCTAAAACAGCAACAGTTCTGCAATCAGAGTGAAAATCAACATCCTAGCAGCAACTCGAGAGAGCAGATCAAGTTTGGAGCTCTGTAAAGCCATCCTGGAGAATTGTCATTATTTCCTCTGCCTGGCAGCTCTCTGGAAACTTCCATGTAGAGGCTTGACTTCAATTGATACGAATGAGAGTTCTCTCAGTGTGGACACCCCGTTCCCTAAGGACAGTTGGAAACAATTAGCGGCAATTGTTTAACATCTCAGCAGCCTGAGGTGATACAGCTGGGGTAATGAAGCTGACCAAAAAGCTTAAGATGAAAAGCTGGGGAATAAAATGTCCATAGGAGGCTCTGAAGAAAAGCTTATTTTTAAGGATTTTGTACAGAAATTCTCATTTAAAATTAGCTAAGTGGATTCCTAACACCTGTGCACACTGATTCCTCTCTTTAAGGGAATGTCTTTTAGCACTGTGAACTCATTCAAGAAAATGAAACCACTGATTCAGTGTAATAGAGTCATAAGAGGATAGTCCTTGTGAGGATGTTGTATCAAGGTCATTTATTACCTTTGATTGATTAACATATGATTTGCAGTTTTAGTAGTAGTAAAACTACTAAATTGTTTTAATTCATGACTTTTTTTTTTTTTTTTGCATTTTACTATAAGCAGTCAGGAGGAGCCAAGCTATACCTTCAACACTTTGCTTAGAAAACTCTTCAGCTAAATATCCAATTTCATCACTTGCAAGTTCTGCTTTCCACAAAACACTAGAACACAAACACAAGTCAGCCAAGTTCTTTGCCAATTTAAAACAATTGTTTTAATGGTGGAAGCAATTAAGCCTTTAAGTTAATTTCCATCCTCTGTCTCTTAACTCTAACCTCTACAATGTTTACATTTCAATATCCAGTGAGTACTTTATCCACTAAAATAAATCCTGAAAGCACATGAAAATGGGCATGGGATCTTGTTTTAGTGAGTAGATTTGTGAGGATCCCTCGAACTGAGAACTGTGTGGAGTATCCACTGGCCATCATTGGACCTGGAACTCTCAAAATCCTTATTTCCAAAACATTGTTAAATTACAGTCCCATTGTGGTATACTTATTATGAAGTTTATAAGGTACTAATACGTTATACTAGTACAGCATAAACATAGTAAAGCATGCACAAAACAGCAAATAAAAGAGAATCATTTAAAATGAAATAAACATTGTAAATAACTTCAGAATGTGTACTTATAGAATCTTTGCTGTAACTAAAAACTGATCATTATTAATCACATTTTAAATAAGAGGAATGTACTTGACTAGGCTTCTTTTTTTTATTAACCTTGGTTCAATATATTGTGGTAGAGCAGTACTAGGTTCAGTTTATTTTGAGATTTGATTTTAATGGCTGTCATAGTAGAAAATGGTATTTTTTAAAAATACTCTTAGCTTGTTCAACATATGAATTTTGGGGGAACACACACATTTAGTTTATAGCATTCTGTCCCTGGCCCCACCAGTTTATGTCCTTTTCACATGCAAAATACATCAATTCTGTTGCTATTGAGCCCCAAAGTCTTAACTCCTTTGAGTATCAACTTTGAAGTCTAAAGTCCAAAGTCTCATCTAAATATCATCTAACTTAGATACGGGTGAGACTTGAGGTACAAGTCATCCTGAGGCAAAATTCCTCTCCAGTTGTGAACTTGTGAAATCAAACAAGTTATGTGCTTTCAAAATACGGTGGTTGGACAGGTACAGGGTGGATATATCCATTCCAAAAGGGAGAAATAGGACAGAAGGAAGGGGGAATGGGTTTCAAGCAAGTCCAAAATTTAGCAGGGTGAACTTCATTAAAACTTAAAGTTCAAGAATAAACCTTTTTGGCTTGATACCCTGCCTTCCTGGCCCACTGGAACATCACTGCCACAGCTTGGCAGGATGTCCCCACAGTGACTTTCTGCTGGGATGTCACCGCTCTGCCGGGCTGGGATCCCATTCTTATGCCGGCTGGGATGAGGGTCCCACAGTTCCAGGGGGCCCCGTCCTCTGAAACCTAGGTGGAGGCAACCATGCCACCAAGGCCCATATACGCTGCCTGGGATGGGAGTGGTAGCCCTGATGATCTCTGAATCACCTTTGGGGTAATTTTTTCATTGTCTTAAATAATGGCACCAGCTTCTGTTGAGATGGATGATCCATACTAACCTCCTTCTCATAGTCACTTGGCCATATCCTCAGTGTCCTCTTCCAAACACACTTTCACCTTTTTACAGTGTAGACAGGCTGAGAATTTTCCAAATCTTTCAGTTCTGTTTCTTCTTTTCTTAACAATTCCATCTTTAATTAATTCCTTTTTTTAAATTTTTTTTTGCATTTTACTATAAGCAGTCAGGAGGAGCCAAAGATATTCCTTCAACATTTTGCTTAGAAACCTCTTCAGCTAAATATTCAATTTCATCACTTGCAAGTTCTGCTTTCCACAAAACACAAGAACACAAACACAAGTCAACCAAGTTCTTTACCAATTTAAAACAAAAATTGCCTTTTCCCCATTGTCCAGTAGCATGTTTTTCATTTCTTACTGAGATCTCATCAGAATGGCCTTTACTGTTCATCTTTCTACCAACATTCTGTTAGTTATTATTATACTTAAGTATTCTCTAAGAATACAGAAGCTTTCTCTATAGCTCTCTTCTTTCTGACCTTTCACCAGAATCACCTTTAAAATTTTGTTCATAGCAATCTAGGCTTTTTCTAGCATACTCTTCAAAACTCTTCCAGCCTCTATGCATTACCCAGTTCCAATGCAGCTTCCACATTGTAAAGTATTTGTTACAGCAACACCGCCACTTCTCAGTACCAATTTTCTGTCTTGATCCATTCAAGCTACTACAACAGAATACCATAGACTGGGGAGTTTAAAAAACAAATATTTATTTCTCTCAGTTCTGGAGGCTGGGAAGTTCAAGATCAAGGCACTGAAAGATTCAGTGACCAGTGAGGGCCTGCTTCCTGTTCAAAAACAGCCTTCTTCTCATGTGTCCTCACATGGCAGAAAGAGGTGGACAGAACTCGTTAGGGTCACTTTTATAAGGGCACTAACCCCATTTATGAGGACTCCACCTTCATGACTTAATTACCCCCCAAAGGCCCCACCTGCTAATACCATCATATTGAGGGGTAAGAATTTCAACATAAGAGTTCTAGACATTCACTCTATAACAAGCACTTAGACCTAGATAAAGGAAATGCTTTCTCAATCATGAAATTCAATTTAACAATTTTATGTAGTAATTATGCTCAAGATCTGTTGCTTTTGAAATTGAGCTATTAAACAGCCAATTGTTCTTGCAAACTAATTGAAAGATATTGTATTCTAAACATTCTATTTCTAACTTTTAAGTGTATAAATATGCAGTTTTCATGGGTACCTTTTAAATTACTTTCAATGAAAAAAAATAATTTCCAAACATTTGCTTTTAGATGCTCTTTCTATATAACATGATTGAAATGTTATTTGTCTCTCACTGTTAAACTGCTACCTTTGCCTTGAAGCAACAGACTCTGTGTCTTTTTGAAAATATTTGCTAGATGGCATAATACTGCCAGCTAATTTGTCCTCACTGAGAAGGTCAGAAGATCTCTAACCTTTGTTTTTTGATCTTATCTTTATGTGTGGTAACTACTTTAATAAACTTGTTTTTGCCATGAGGCAAACCTTTATGTGACACGAAGATTTTTGTGGTTATTACCCATCATTTCAAAATAATCCACTCAATTGAGTGCATATAAAATGCTCTAGGTTGTATTGCATGGAAAACGAATGAACAAATAAAAATATCTCTGCCAATCTCCCCCTTTGTCTTCTTTCCTATGTTAGTAGGGTTCTCCAGAGAAACAGAAATAATAGGGAGTGTGTGTGTATTCAGAGAGAGGAAGATTTAAGGAATTGGCTCACAAGATTGTGGGGGCCGGTAAGTCCAAATTTTGCAGTACAGGCCAGCAGGTTGGAGATCCAGGGAAGAGGTGATGTTGGTCTTGAGTTCAAAGGAAGTCTAGAGGCAAAATTCCTTTTTTTGTTTTGGAGGACCTCAGTTTGTTTCTCTCAAGGCCTTGAACTTATTAGATGAAGCTGAAACCACATTACGGAGAGTAATCTGCTTTACTTAAAGTCTGTTGATTTAAGTTAATCACATCTAAAAAAATATCTTCCCATCTTCCCAGCAACATTTAGACTGGTGTTTGACCAAACATCTGGGCACCATAGCCTAGCCACGCTGACACATGAAATTAACCTTTACATTCCCTTACCCCAGTGGACCATCCTGGAAAACCCTAGGATACATCCATTGCAGTTTGGAGATTTTTCTAAGTTGGCTGAGCAGGGCCTTAATGACTCATCGGGCTGTGGGGCAACTCTAAACAAGGTGTACCTATATTAGGTTGATGGTACAGGTCAATGAAGAGAAAAATAAAAATTATCTTCTACGCACCTGTTCTAGGCCCTGAGCCTGTAATAGTGAACACAACAGAAGAGGTTTCACAAAATTCACTTTCTAGCAGGTAGGATTTAAAAAAAATTCTACATTCGCAAAACCAAACCAGCTATGTGCCTTGGAAGAGGAAGAAACTAATCAGGAAAGAAGGTGGCATTTGAGCCAGGCCTTGAAGAACAGATAAATTATTAACAAATAAACATGGGGAAGGGGTTGTTTGAAGTACAAATTGGAGACATAGTATTAATAAGTGCTGTTGAATTACTTTCTAAGAAGCAACAGCAACAAAAAACATTTCTTCTTGCAATTGATTCTTAGGAATAATCATTCATTATAATTTTCCCTTTTATTCTGAGCCAACTGGCCCCTTATCTTCTCTACTTCTTTATATTCTACAAGTATTTCATCTTTTAAAATACATCAACAGAATTTCTCATGTAAAATACCTTGTTACAAGCTCTGGATTTAGAGCTAGCAAATAGAATAGAATTTGAAATCGGTAAGCCCTAGAAAATAACAAGAAAAAACATTCAAGCAATTTCTGACGTGAAAAGTGTAAAATTATCTCACACTCCAGAAATAAAAGTAGCATTAATGTGAATACTTTTTCTGTATCCAGGATTTTCCAAATGAGGTAGTATCTCAATAAAAAAATGTGTTAAATGCTTTAAAAGTCTTTTTTCTCCCTGCCCTTCTTAAAGGACTTATGTCCACCTACCCATATCCACAATCACCTTGAACAAATAAATTCTCTGACCTAATGGCTTCCCTGAAAAAGTCCTGATGTTGGTTGCCCTGAGTAATACTTTTTCTCTATTAGCTTCTCAGAATAGCTGGATACTGAATAATTTTTGACTATTTATGAGTTTGGAATAGGTATCTGAGGGAAAAAAATACAACACAGATAAATAAAGTAAGAAGTAAGACAGGAAACGCAAGTGAATATTGAGGGCTTCAGTATTACAACTATTGTATATTAAGTGTGTAGAACATAGATAGTCAGTATGCAGCTCAGCATCTGGTTGTAATTCTGCAGCATCTTGTCTTCAGTTAAAAATAGATGCAATGGTTGCCAATAACTTTCCCTGAGAGATTGTGACAAAATTTACATAGAAGAAGGAAATACCAAGCTGTCTCAACACAATGTATTCTCATTTTATCAGACTATTCAAACATGATATCTAGTACTTCCGAATTTGTTAGTAACCAAACAACATAAAAAATGAGATCTTTTTACATTTCATAGGACGTTATCAGCTCTTGCCTCAGCCTGTCTTTAAAATTATTTGTGAAAGTAGCAGACATTTGTGAGTTGTTCCAATTACATCACTGAAGCCAAATATTCTCAGTCAAGGTCACATCAACCCGTAAAGGAAGTTGCAATTGTCAATTCACTAAAGGACAAAATGTTAGCTGTAAAAGGGGCAGAACTGGGATAAAATCCCAGAGTGTCCAGCTGTCTGTCCTCAACTACTTGACATTTTTGTCTCTATTATACCAACCTATCTTCCTTGCCCCCATGCTTTTCTGTAACAAAATATTTGGTAAGTCTAGGGTGGCAAAGTCTTTGGAACTTTAGGCCCTATTGCTGGTACCTTCTTTTATAAGTGGCCTGCCTTCCTTTTCTGAGTCTTCCTTGCCATACCTTGTCCTACAGATTTTCTTCCTTGGTGGAAGTTTCCAGAAGGCCTTAATAAACCAAAAAGCAAGAGCACTTGCACAGGGTCAAGAGACTCAATTGCCTCTCTTGGTGTTGTCATGGCTAATTATGTAACTCTTGTAAAGAGATTGAATCAGTAATCAAAAATCTCACAATAAAGAAAAGCCCTGGATCTGATGGCTTGACTGGTGAATTTTGCCAAACATTTAAGAACCAATACAAATCATTCTCAAACTTTTCAAAAAAATTGGAGGGGAGGGAACACTTCCTAACTTATACTATGAGGTCAGCTTTACCCTGATACCAAAGCCAGATATGGACACTACGAGAAAACTGCATAAAAATATCCCTGATGGACATAGTTGCAAAAATCCTCAACAAAGTACTAGCAAACTGAATTCTGCAGCATATTAAAAAGATTATATACAGTGACTGCTATGATTTGAATATCTCTTCCGACAATCATGTTGGAAACTTAATCCCCAAATGTTGCAATATTGAGAGGTGAGACTTTTGAGAGGTGAGTCTTTTAAGAGGTGATTGGATCATGAGGGTTCTGCCCCTATGAATAAATTAATCTATTCTTGGATTAATGGATTAATGAGTTATCATAAGAGGGAAACTGCTGGCTTTATAAGAAGAGGAAGAGAGACCTGAGCTAGCACATTGGTACATTAGCATGCTCAGCCCTCATGCCATGTGATGAATGCCCTGCACTACCTCCAGACTCTGTAGAGAGTCCCACCAACAAGAAGGCTCTCACCAAATATGCCCCCTCGACCTGTACCTCTCAGCCTCCATAACTGTAAGAAATAAATTCCTTTTCTTTATAAATTACTCAGCTTTGGGTATTTTGTTATAAGCAATAGAAATAGACGAAGACAATGACCAAGTGGGATTTATTTCTGGAATGCAAGGAGGGTTTAACATATAAAAATTAATCAATGTAATACACATTATTGACAGAATGAAAAACAAAAATCATATCATCTCAATTGATGCAGAAAAAACATTTGACAAAATTCAACACCCTTTAATGATTAAAAAACACACTCAAAATACTAGGAATAGAAATAAACTGCCTCAACATAATAAATGCCGTATGTGAAAAACCTACAGCACTTACCATACACGATGGTGAAACATTCGAAGCTTTTTCTTTAATATCAGGATGCCTGCTTTTGCCACTTCTATTTTACATAGTACTGAAAGTTCTAACCAGAGCAATTAAGCAAGAAAAAGAAACAAAAGGTATCCAAATTGGAAAGGAAGAAGTAAAATTATCTGTTTATAGATGATATGATCTTATATATGTACAGAATTGTGAAGATTCCACAAAAAATGTTAAAACTAATAAATGAATTCTGTAAAGTAGCAGAACAAAGTCAAACACAAAAATCAGTTGCATTTCTATATACTAACAATGAACAATTTGAAAAAGAAATTACAAAAACAATTCCATTTATAACAGCATCAAAAAGAATAAAATACTTAGGAGTTAACTTTACCAAGGAAGTAAAAGACTTAAACAGTGAAAACTATAAGACATTGCTGAAACTAAAGAAGATGTAAATAAATGGGAAACACATCCTGTATTCATGGATTAGAAAGCTTAATGTTGTTAACATGTCAATACTATCCCAAGTGATCTATAGATTCAAAGCAATTTCTATCAAAATCCCAATGACAGATTTTTGCAGAAATAGAAAACCCCATCCTAAAATTTATGTGGAATCTCAAGGGACCCCAAATAGCCAAGGACTCACAATTCTTAATTTTAAAACTTACTACAAAACTACATTACTTAAAACAGTGTGGTATAGGTATAAAGACAGACCTATAGACTGGAAGACAATAGAGAACCCAGAAATAAACCCTTGCATACACAGTCAAATGATTTTTGACAAGGATGCCAAGACCATTCAATGGGGAAAGACAGCTTTTTAACAAACGGTGCTGGGAAAACTGGATATCCACATGCAAAAGAATGAAGTTGGATCCTTACCTACCACAATATACAAAAATTAACTTAAAATGGATCAAAGACCTAAATTTAACAGCTAAACTATAAGACTCTTAGAAGAAAACATAAGGCAGAAGCTTCATGACATTGGATTTGGCAATGATTTCTTGGATGTAACAACAAAGGCACAGGAAGCAAGAGAAAAAATAGGCAAATTAGACTTAATAAAAATTTTAAAATTTTGTACATTAAAAGACAACATCAATAGAATAAAAAGGCAAGCTATAGAATGGGAGAAAATATTTATAAATCATATATCTGATAGGGGTTAATATTCAAAATGGATAGAGGAATCCTAAAACTTAACAGAAGAACAACCCAATTCAAAAATGGGCAAAGAACTTGAATAGGTATTTCTCCAAAGAAAATATACAAATGGCCAATAAGGACATGAAAATATGCTCAATATATCACTAGTCACCAGGGAAATGCAAGTCCAAACTATAATGAGATACCATCACACACCAATTAGAATAGCTACTGTCAAAGAAACAGAAAATAACAAATGCTGGTGAGGATGTGGAAGACCTAGAACACTTGTGCACTATTAATGGGCATGGAAAATAGTATAGCTGCTGTGAAAAACAGTATAGCAGTTCCTTAAAAATTAAAAATAGAATTACTATATAATTTAGAAATTCCACTTCTGGGTATACCCCCCAAAATGGAAAACAGGCTTTCAAAGAGATATTTATATGCCCATGATCATAGCAGCATTATTCACAATAGCTAAAAAGTAGAAGTATCCCAAATACCCATAGATAGACATGGATAAGCAAAATGTGATACGTACATACATTGGAATGTTATTTAGCCTTAAAAAGAAAGGAAATTCTGACACATGCTACAATATGGTTGAACTTCGAGGACATTATACTTAGTGAAAAATATCAGGCACAAAAAAGACTAATGTTATATGATTCCACTTATATGAGAGTCCTTAGAGTGGTTAAAATCACAGAGACAGTAGAATGGTGGTTGCCAGGGGCTGGGGGAAAACGGAAATGGGAAGTTATTCTTTAATATAATTCTAGTTTTATAAGATGAAAAGAGTCCTGGAGTTGGATGGTGGCGATGGTTGTACATTATGAATGTGTTTAATACCACTGAATTATATGCTAAAAATGATTAAGATGGTAAATTTTATGTTACATGTATTTTTTATCATGAAACTTTAGAAGGAATATGTTATGTATATTTTTAACACAATTTTAAAAACTGGGGGGAAAAGGTTACCTTTAGGAGCACGAGTGAGATTAGATAGTGGCCTGTGAGGGAGAATTTATACTTTAATGCTAAATAGTATCCTACGTGTTACTTTCACAGTGAAAATGTAATCGCGTATTTCAAGAGTAACATGTTAAAAGTTATATGAATTCGACAAAGGACTAGCACCCAGAATACATAAAGATCTCTCAAAACTCAACATTAAAAACAAACAATCCAATTAGAAAATGGGCAAAAAGCGTAAACAGACTTTTCACCTGGGAGGATATGAAGATGTCAAATAACATACGAAAAGATGTTCAATATCATTAGCCATAGAAAAATAAAAATTAAAACCACAGTTAAACGTCATGGCACATGTATGAGAATAGCTAAAAATAAGGAACAGTGAAAACACTGACAAGGGTGTGGAAAAACTGATCCATCTGCTGGTGGGAATATAAAATGGAAAATACACTGGAAAATATTTTGCCAATTTCCTATAAAAATAAACCTTATGACCCAGCAATTGCACTCTTGGGCATTTAGTCCAAAGGAATGGAAATTTATTTTCAAAAAAAAAATAAACGTTCATAGCAGCATTATTCATAACAGACCAAACTAGGTGGGTGAACAGTTAAACAAACCGTGGGCTATCGATATGTGAAACAACTTGGATGATTCTGCAGGGAATTATGCTGAGTGAAAAAAGCCAGCCTAAAAGGTTGCATACTATGTGATTCTATTTATATAACATTTTTGCAGAGGCCAGGTTTTAGAAAAGAGACCAGACTAGTGGTTGCCAGGGGTTATGGATGGGGTGTAGATGGAGGGAACTGGGAGAGGGACAAGTCCTCCGGCTGACAAAGCTGGGGTTAGGCCCTGCAGACTCTGGAACCTCTCTCAGGGCAGTGTCAGCGATAAACGCAGCCTGGGGATCCCCAGCCTCTCTTCTACTCTCAGAGCCTCCAGAGCACAGAGCTCTCTGCAGCATACTCAGGATAGGTTCCTCATCCTTTCAAACACCTCCAGAGAAGATGTGAAGGGAAAACTCATTTAACAACTCCTGTAGACAATTGGCATCAGCAATCATTAGCATCTGGAAGGCTATAAAAAAACAAAAACAAAAACAAAAACAAACACCTCTGCCTGATAATATCATAAGTACCACAAGAATTTCCCAAATAACCAAAGCAAATTCCTCAGCCTGGGCTAAAAGCCAACCAGAGGAATAACAGCTTTCTGGCAGTTCATGCTTTCTCTTCACTGTTATTTATAAATTCCAGGCATTTTCTTGATTGTTCTAGAGATTAGCAAAGTAGTTTCTCCCTCAATCTGAACTGTGTCCTGTTATTCACAGTTTTCACTATTCAAATCCGGTTTGTGGGCTACTGGTAAGGATCCATTAAACGGTTTCCAAAAAGCCACGCTCTGCTTGACCCCATATTCACTGAATTTACAGAATCCCAAGTGCAGTTATTAAAACAGATGCTGTTCATTTACATGCTGAGATTGTTTTATTTTGTCCTTTCATATGCGTAACCTCTGTGCCTTATTTGGAGAAGGAAAGAAAATCATTATTTTCTCTCATCTATTTTCGTTGTTTGGGATTGTAACCACTCCTGCAGGAGGACCTCTCTAAGAAGGCATTGCCAAGAGAAACAGGACTGAAAAGGCAAAGGAGCACCCAGCTGTCACGGCTGGGTGTGTGCTGTGGGATTCCAGGGCTGCTGCCGGTTTAGGCTTACACTGCCTGGATTCTTAACTTTTATCTTCCCTCTCTCCTACGCTTTTGACTAAAAGTGATGACACAAATTGTTGTTTCCATCAAGCAGATCCCAACCAACCTGTGTGAAAAATCAGCTGAGGCTGTAGCAGATTCCTGCTTTTTTTTTCTTTGTTGGATCAAAGATTCTCAGATCTTAAAATAAAATTTAAAAGGCAATCTAAAATTCCAGGCCAGATTTAAAATTCTGAAATCATTATCTTACTGCCTTTTGTTTTTGTGCAATTGCTGAACTTTTTTTGGTTCATGGCTTTCTTTGGAAACAAGAATTACTGGTCTGTGCCCTAGTAAAATGCATGTGTTTACAGACACATAATATTTTGCTTTATAATTTCTGGGAGCCACAGACCATCTAAACC
>RJWJ010040241.1:0-14067 GCA_004363605.1 Indri indri | reverse complement strand
GACCGCAAGGGCCCAAGCGCCAGGAGCGCTCAGGTGAGCTCCCCGTGTTCGCGCAGCCTCTCCCCTCCGCTCCCTCCCCTGTCCTCCGGGGACACTTTCTCCTCCCAGACGCTCTGGGCGGGCGCCAGAGAGGACAGCCCCAGGGAGACTGGCGGGAGGGCGCGCCTCAGCGCGAGCTGGGGGCCCAGGGAACATTTTCCGGAACAGCCGGCAAGGTCACCTGGACCCGCTATTCCGCTGGCTCCTGCTGGGATGGGAGAAGAGTTAACTCTTGCTTCAAAGACAGGGAGAGAAGATGTGGGCAGAGTGGGGTGGGTGGGTGTGTGTGTGTGTGTGTGACCCAGCACTTGGTGTCTCTGACTACAAGATCTCAACGCACTTTCAATTGTAGGTGTTTCACAAGGAGGGAAACTGAGTCTCAGAAGGGTTGTTATCGGACAGCCCTCGAGAGTCCACCCCAGGACCAGACGCGCAGTCCCACAGGGACGTCTGGGCACACACCTTCCCGGGAAGCCGCCAGCATCTCCGTTGTTATCCTAGCGCCTCTCCCGAGCCCAGCCCGCAGCCTCCCTCGGGCACCAAGCTCCCCTACCCCGGGGCTTGGTCCTGGCCCCGCAGGACCTGCCAGCCGAGCCCCGCGAAGTGGGAAGCGGCGGACCCTCAGCCCCGCGACCGCGCCGCGCCGGCCACTCACCGGCTCCGGGTCCGCGCCGCCGCCGCCGCCGCGCAGAGTCGCGCATCCCCCGGCGCAGCGCCGGGCCGGGCGCCCGCTCCCCGCGGGCGGAAAGTTTTCCGGGGCTGCCGGGCCGCGTCGGCCCCTCGCGCCAGCCTCCGCGTCTGCGGCGCGCTCCGGCCTCGGGCCTCGCGCTGGGGCGGCCGCCGGCCCGGCCCACAGCGCGCAGGGAGGCGGCGTCCTGCACGAAGTGCCGGCCCCCGGGCGGCGGGGGCGGAGCCTCGTGACCCGCTGCCCCAGGCACACGCCGGCCGCCTCCGCCGCGGTCGGGGGAGGGGCGCGCCCGGCGGCCGGGGGCGGCGGCAGGATACGCTTGGGATCGCCCCCGCCGGCCTCCCCTGCCCTGTGCCAGTCTGGCCCGCGGAGGGGCGGAGGCACGGGTCGCTCCAGACTTTGTCATTGGAAAGCTATTCCCGTAACCCTTTGCTGCCTTCGCCTTCCCGCCCCGCCTCCCCGGCTGGCCGCAGAAAGGCGGCTGCTCGGTGGCGGGACGGGGGCCGAGAGCTGGCAGGGCAGGAAGCCTTTGCACAATTGAGCCTTTCCTCTGCCCGGGACCCGCCACCACCACTTCCAGGCCGGGTTTCCTCCCTCCCCCACACGTCCTCTGGGTGCCGCTGGTTTGGCCCCGCAGTCCTTTCGGAGAAGGGGACAGATGGATTGGCCAGCCCCCCCACCCCCTTCCTCTCCTTCTGTACCCCACTAAACTGTCACGCTGTCTGAGCAGGGGACACTTAGGTGCAACGGAGAGGGGAGGCCCCGGAAATGCCCCGCAGATAGTAGGTGCTCAGTAAAATAGTGACTTCTCCCCACTTTCCTAGAGAGCGAATGGGAGGAAGGTCCTCAGCCAGAACCTGGTGTAACTTCTCTGCAGTGCAAGGATTCCACCCCCACCCCTGCCACCCGGCCTGGGGGCTTCCGGGCTCTGCAGGAAAAGGGCAAAAGGAAATCAGGTGGCCTGTGCTTCTGGAGCAGGCTCTGAGCTACATGAGGGAAAGGGGGCATTGGCCAAGGACCCAGCAGGCTGAGCCCAGATACTGCCCCAGCTCCAAGCCAACAAACATGAGGACTGATTTCCTTCCAGGGTGATGGGGTTCGAAGTTGGGGGGAGGGGGGATTTGATAGAAAGCAAAACTGTCCACTCTCTGGGAGGCCTCAGAGCCCTTTGCCAGCAAAATCAGCCAGTGGGAGCAGAGTCAGGACGAGGGCCCCTGAGCCCCCACCCAGTCAGTCACAGGGAGAGATAAGGAGACACTAGACAGCGGACAAGCAGTGACATTCAAGGAGTTCCCAATGGATCAGGGAAAAGGATTTTTTAATGACTTTTGTCTGTGAAGGGAATGCCTTTCGGGGAGGAAGGGGGCTGCAGAGTGACACCTGAGATGCCCCTTCCTCCCCAAAAATGTGGGCTCTTAAGGTGGATTGCCTGGGTTCAAACCCTGGATCTACTATTCACTAGCCATGGGAACTTGAAAGAATTCTTTAACCTCTGACTACCTCAGTCTCTTCATCTGTAAAATGGGGTAATAATGGTTCCTGTCTCATAAGATTGTCAGGAAGATTAAATACGATAGTTCAGGTGACATAGAGTAGTGCCTGGCACAGAGTAAATGGTAAGCACTGGCTGTTACTTTGATCTTGGAGTCCTGCAACCGTGCACTCGGTTTGGTATTCAATGATGTGCTAACTAGAATCCTTTCTTGCTTTTCGCAGTCCCCTCAGCCTGCAAAGGGGAGCCTGATCCTTTAAGAAGAAGCTCTGTCATTTCTTGAGGGCTCTTAGGATGGGGCTGGCTGAGCTCCTTGGTCTCTCTAGGACCAGGGATCAAGGACCACACAGTAGGCATACAAACAGGTATCAGAGACTGAAATGACCGCCTGACCCACTGTGAGGCTAGACACAGGGTCCCCATCCACATTGGTAATGTTGCCATGATGCCATTCCTTGAGTGCTACCCAGAATGGAAAAGAAGGCCACAACTATAATTTTGGAAGGGTTAAATCTCCTCCATCAGTGCATAGGATCAATATTTCTCTCCTGTTTACCAGTTGATGGCCATACAAGTCCTGTGATTTGGACCCTGCTCCAAATGTCCCAATCACAGACCGCCACCAGTGAACCTGTACATATAGACAAACATAATAACGTGGATGGGTTGGGGGAGGCCAGTCTGGTTGGGGTGACAGGCAGAGGATATGAAGGCTACTGAAAGGGCAGGTGGATAGGAGGGGCCAGCAGAGAGGAGAAGCCGGAGCAACTATGGACAGAGCGCTGTCTGGGTAAGAAACAGGGTCCCCGCCCATCCCAGAAGTGGCCTCTGCCAAGTGCCTACTTTGTGAGTGGTTTTTGTCTGAACACAATGATGACTCAGTTGCTCTGAATCAAGCAAATGGATTTTCCTTAAATACGAAAATCAATAAAAGGTAAATGCAAGGGCCTGGCTGGAGGGAGGGGAGGATGGAGAAAGCCAGAGGGGTGCCAGGGAATGGAATGATTGGTGAGTGATGGGGAGTAAAATTAAGGCTCACTGCAGGGGACGCTTGGCGTGGTCACCCGTACCCCCCTCCCCATCGAGAAGGTGGCCTCCAGGCCCTGCTGACCTTACTGAGGCTCCTGAAATCCCAGCAATTCCCCTGTGTCCCCTCCTCCACAGCTTAGAGCCAGTCCTGCTTTGGGGCAGGAGATTGTCAACAAGAGGGTTAATGTCAACGGGACAAATGGGTTTTAAAAAATCAGCCCAAAAGCGAGGTGTCACCCCCACAGAGTCTCAGACCTGGCTCGAGATGAGGTGAGAGCTTTGGGAGCCCAGGAAGCATAGTAAGTGACATTTTCAGCCCCAACCTGATTTTTTGGGGGGCTCTGTTTTCCTGCCTGCCACCTCACGGTCTATGGAGCAATGCTAGTTTGTTTCACTGCTTAGGTTCTCTGACACGGGACTTTGGGGATTTTAGCAGAATCACAGCTCCTACGTTGCATTGGCCCACAGGGGACCATCTCTACCCTTCTGACTCTTGTTCAGGGGTCCCAGAGCAGTTTGTAAGGTCCTTGGCAGGGACATGAAGACAGTACATCACGTTATTTTCTTGAGCATTAATAAACGTCATTAGAGCGTCAGAGGTAGAGTCAGGGGAGCTTCTGACTGACCTCCTCCTTGGACACCAGGCCTGGGTCAGGAGACCTGCCTCCCTGCCTTGGTTCGGCTGCTTGCCGAAGGGCGTCACCTCGGTTTGCTCATCAGTGTTGGCAAAAGAGGTGTTGACACCCAGGGGACAAAAATATCCATGTACCAAGGCTGTGAAGAGTACTCAGTGAGATAATGGAAGAGAAAACGGTTTGTGCAGTGCCGTTCGAATATGAGCAGAAGTGGGATTATCAAACAGAAAGTGGCGGCTCCTCACCCACCCTGTCAAATTCACTCTGGTTATGGGCTCGGTGCTGGAAAGCCCATTTTGAGTGATAGGAATCTGGCTGTGCACTAGAAACCCTTGTCCCTTCTAGCTTGATCCGCTGTCCAGCGAGGGGCTTCCCATGCTAGCGGAAGGAGTGGGGCATGGGCAAAGCAGTTGCCCTCATCCTTGGCCACTCTGGCCTCATGACTGGCCTCAGGGCCCCCTTTAGAAAGAGTCCTGTGTGTTGATTGTCAGGGCTCATGAGGAGGACCCTGGAGAAATAGTCCGCCGAGAAAAGCTGGCAGAGTACCGAATGTTTTACAAGAGTGAGCAAGTCACTGCCTTATCGGGAAGATGCTGTTTCTCCCTCTCTCTGTTACCAGGAAGTGAGACGTGCTGAGAGCCGTCACAGTGTTTTTCCAAAGATGGCCTTTGAAGAGTGTTTCTTTAAGAAGCCAGGAGAGTAGGGTGGCGTTGGCAGGGAGAAACGGGCCCCTTTAGGAAGCCTGGTTCTGGCTGTGGCAATCCCAGAGAAGATAATAATAGCCCACACTTACATGGCACTTGCTGTGTGCCAACTGCTGTGCGAAGCACTTAACATATATTAACCCATTTAATCCCCACAACAACCCTGAGAAATAGGCATCATTTTTTATCTCCATTTTGTAGGTGAAGAAATTGAGGTCAAGTATGTTGTCTGGGTCTCGCAGCTGGGAAGAGCTAGGAGGCGGGATTTGAACCTAGCATTTGCGTCTGGCTCCTGAGTGCATGCTTCCAAGTACTACACATGTGCAGAGGACAGGAGTCTATAGCAGTGGGGTAGTGGTGAAGAACTCTGTCATTTACTAGTTTTAGCACATTTCTTTCTTTCTTTCTTTTCGACAGCTTTATCGAGGTATAATTTATATGCTATGAAATTCACCCATTGTAAATGTTGAACTCTAAATCTACTGAGTTGTGCAACCATCACCACAACCAGGTTTTAGAACATCTTCATCACCCCCAAAATTTTCCTTATTCAGTACATGTTTTAATCTGAGTCTCAATTTCCTCATCTGTGAAATAGGAATAACAGTGCTGCCTTGCACGATTGTTGTGAGCACTAAATGGGCATGTAAATGGCATATGATATTGCTCAATAAGTATTATTATTATATCCTCATAGAGCCACTTAACTACAGGTCTTTAGAACTGGGAGTGGTCTTAAAGACTGTCTAATCCTACCTTCCCCTTTAACAGATAAAGAAACTAAGGTGCCGAGATATTAAGCAATTTGCCAATTCGGGACACAATACATTTAGTGGCAGGGCTGGAACTGAAACCCAGGTCTCTTTGTCGGTAGTTCAGTGCTCTCTTATCTCCCGAGAGAGGCGCAAGGATGTCAGTGCTGACTGGCAGGCACGGACCCCGGGAGTTCGCTGGTGCTGCAATGCCCCGCGCTCTGGCCCTGGAGCAGAGAATGCGGCTGGGCTGGGCTGGGTACAGAATCAGGGGCAAGACCCAATGTGGAGGCTGAGACAGGAATGTTTATTGTCAGAACAGGGGATGCATTGACTCGAAGAATCCAAGACACAGCCAGTTCCACAGTCAGCAAGTCTCTGTAGAGCTCGCTGGCAGGGCCAGCTTCGTGGGCATTAGACCTATGCAGTCGCTCAGGGCTCCACGCTTAGAAAGGGCCCCTGCTTGGTTTGATGCTTTGCTCTTGCTGTCTTGAAATCCTTAATGATTTTTAATAAGAAATCTCACATTTTTCTTTTGCATTAGATCTTGTAAATTATGTAGCTGTTTTTTGCCCACGCGACAGGGAGCAGAGCCTGAGCTAGACTCTTAAGGCCCCAGCAGGGAATAGTGTCTCTCCATCCAGAACCTACATACACACTTTCTCTGTGTGTACTACCTACTCATAGAGTCTTAATACTGAGTATCGAGAGAAATAAAAGTTGCAAATCAACCTGCATACTATGATCCAATGTATGACAAAAGATGCCCCACCTAAATACATATTTCTACGTGTGCATGTACTTCTATGTGAGTACTTAGCATGGAAAGACACTCCAAACTGATAGTACTGGCTACTTCTGGGAAGGGTCACCAAGGGGGTCATTAATTTTTTCTGTGTGCTTGAGTTTGTTTTTCACAAGGAGAATGTATTCATGTATTACTTATATAATCACAAATAAAATTATAAGATACTCCTAATATATTCTGTGAACATTTTCTTACATCAGTAAATAGTCTTCAAAGGCTAAGAAGAGAAGTGTCTTGAGAGGGGGGAAAAAGAAGTGGGTGTGAGGGGTGACCCTGAAGAGTGGCAGAGAGAGGCAGAGAAAGAGTTTCAGGCGCTGACGGGGGCCGAGGTGAGCGGGCTTGGACGTGGGGAAGGGAATGCTGGCCGCAGGATCCCAGAGGTGACTAGCAAGAGGGTGGATGTTGGGCATCAGCCCCAGGAGGATTTAGAGGCTGTGATGTCACTTTGGTGGGGTGGGGAGGCTAACGAGAGATGGGAGGGGAACTGTGAATTGCCAAACGAGCCTAGAGACAAAGGCTGCAGAGGTGACCCTGGTCTGGTGCACAGAAATGGCTAAGGTGGGAGCAGGCGGATGATTTCCTGCATAGGGAGGAATAATGGAGCCCTGACGTTGGATTTGCCAGGGAATGGGAGATTCGAGGCAGTGCGGCCCAGGGGAGGGATATAAGCCTTGGAGTCAGGGCCACAATCAAGTTCCAGATTCACTGTGTCCTAACTGTGTGACTGCAACCTTGATTTCTCCCCCGTGAAGCAGAAATGATTCTGACGATGCCTGTGTGGCAGGGTTGCTGGAGGATCTGATGCGATGGTGTGGGTGAAGCATTGGATCCAGTGGCTGGCACAGACTGGGAACCCCAAAATGTTCCTTTTCTTTAATTGATTTTGTGGTTTGAGGCTCTCAAACGGCAACAGATCATCTGCATGAATAAAGAGCGCTTCTTCCAAGCACTTTCCTCCTTGTTTTCTGGGAGAGCCACTGAGAGCCAGGATTCTGAGTTCCATCCTGCAAAGGCCTGAGCTGAGCTGGCCAGGAAGGAAGAGGAGCTGGCAGAGGAGGAGAAGCCAGCCCTCCTGCTCCCATGCTGCCGGAGCCAGCGAGGCTGACTTTGGGGAAACCTCATCAGGGGTCCCACTGTGGGATTTACGGGACAAAGGTGCTCTATGAATGCTGACCTCAGTTTCTCTCACCCCTTGGCCCTTTTCTCACCCCCCCAACTCTGGGGGGTGTGTGGGGGACAGACGGCAGGCCCTGCAGCAGCTGCAGCCTCCTCGCCGTGGGTACAGATGTGCTCAGCAGCAGCTGTGAGGTGGAGCCCACACCTGTTCCCTAGATCAGCTGCTGTAACTCTACTCCGGGAAAGCAGGCCAGGTGCCCAGGCCTTGCCAAAGTCCTCCTTTCCAAAGGCAGGTGGAAAGTCAGGCATCTGCCTGTCACAGCACTGCGTGGAGGGTGCCTGGAAGGTCCAGGGGCCCTGGGAGTCTCGGCTGCAGACTGGGACCCTCTTCCAGCCCAGCCTTGCCTCCAGCTGTTGGTGTCCCAGGGGCTCTGTGGTCTTCTGATCCTCTCCTCTGCGCCCCTGCTCCCTTCTCCCCCCGACCCCCACGTGGGGTGGGGAAGGCTAAGGAGCAAGGAAGGAGGTGGGGAGACTTGAACGAGATGCCCTAGCCACCCGATATCCCCGGGGACCAGTCAGTGTTGAAGTCAGGCGGGCCTCCCCTGGCGGGTGGAGGGCGCTGAGGAACTGAGAGCGGCGTGGACCGGGAGGAGTCACAGAGAATCCGGGCTGGGAGAAGCCAAGGATGAGGGTGCGCCTGGGAACAAGAGCAGAGCTTGCCCTCGCGCGGCTTTGGCTGCAGAGACCTTCCTTCCGGAGACCCCGGCTGCCGCGGGCGGATTCCATTCCCCTGAGCGTGCGTCGGGGCGCCTGCGGCTCCAGGCCATCGCCGGGGCGCAGCGACTCGCGGGGAGCCTGGTACTGCGCCGTCCAGAAACCCCAGGTTCCTGGGAAAATGTCAACAAGGCAAATGTGAGACACGCGTCCTCCGACACCCAGACCTACACAATGCATCACTCGTGCCAATACGCATAAAAACCTCCCAGCAGAAAACCAGACGGCGAGTTGGCATCGCTGACGTCTGGCTGATGCACCCACGCCCACATCGGTGCTTTCGCTGGACACGCGCTCCACTCCCGGCCCGCTCCACGTTCGGGGAGAAGAATCTCGAGCCTGCGGTGCTCAGAACGGTGCCAAGGCCTCGGAGGAAAGGTGCTCGCCTGTTCCCCAGCAGCCCTGGCAGTGCCCGGAGGAACAGCACATGTGGCGAGCGGCTCCGGCCAGCTGTGGGACACTGCTGACCCCTGCTGGCGCCTTTCTCTCTGCGGCAACCAGGGAGACCCCCAGGGAGAATGGAGTATTGGAAAAACCTCGCAATCCGTCTGGGAGGGGTAGGAAGAAATATCCCAGTTCAGGATCTCCTCATCTGGAGCTCCTGTGATGAGACCGAGAAGAAATTAGAATAAAACCCAGACTGACTTTCTGGGAGGAGTGAGACAGACTAACAGTGCATCCCCTTCGGCCTCTGTGTCCCGGAAAACCGCGCTGCCGAGCCCCTTGAGACTAAATTGGCAAGCCATTAGCAACACTCCTTCGGCCAAGCACAACCACGAGGAGGACAAAAAACGAAAAGAAGAAAAAAGAGCCTGAGCAAGAACGATACCCCGTCTCTACAAAAAATAGAAAAATTAGCCAGGCGTGGTGGCACGCACCTGTAGTCCCCGTTACTTGGGAGGCTGAGGCAAGAGGATTGCTTGAGCCCAGGAGTTGGAGGTTGCAGTGAGCTATGGTGACACCACTGCACTCCAGCCACGGCAACAAAGCCAGACCCTGTCTCAAAAAGAAAAAAAAGAAAAGAAAAGAAAGACACCCAAGTAGCCCAATATTTTCCAATCACAATCCAATCACAATATCACAATCTAAGACACCTCTCTCTCTCTCTCTCTCTCTCTCTCTCTCTCTCGTAGTGCAGAGCCCCTGTGAAGTTTTAGCTTAATTTATTGTGAGCCTAATATTCCCTTGGGGCTAAGATGCGATCATGGCTTTAATACCTTTCTTTCCATGAGAGAGACTGGTATTGGACTCTTAGGAAAACCTTTACTGAGAAAGCTGACTTCCAGAGTATTTGCATCTGTGGTGAGATATTTTGCAAATCACTTTGCACCCACAAAGGGATGAAGTTCAAATCTTCCAGAATCTCTACTGGAACAGTCACGGGGACCAGAGGAGAACCAGGACTCTCATAATTCCAACAGAATAAGTGTGGAAGCCCCAGGGAGAAGTGAAGTCACCCATTTAAAAACCCCTCCTCTACTCTGCGCTCCACTCTAGACCCGGTGCTCTCCTCCACTCTGCCGTTGAATTCCATCAGGGGCGTGCGTGCTCCCCGTCACCCCACAACCAGCACCGTCAGGACCGCACTCTGAACAGCCCTGCAAGGGCCACACTGGCCTCTTGAAAGCTAAATCTAATGCGCATGCTCCAGTTCTCATTTCACTTGACCTCTGTGGCATCTGACATTTTAACGCTCATTCATTATTTATCCATTTAGAATTTTATTATGAAATATTTTAGATATGCAAAAGGTGTAGAGAATAATGTGACAAACATCCCTGTTATATTAGTCAGGGCTGTCCGGAAAAACAGAACCAATAGAATAGAATAGGAGAGAGAGAGAGAGAGAGAGAGAGAGAGAGAGAGAGAGGAGAGAGAGAGAGAGAGAGAGGAGAGAGATTTATTGTAAGGAATTGACTCATGCCGCTGTGGAGACTGACAAGTGCCAAGACCTGCAGGGTGAGTCAGCAGGCTGGGACCCAGGAGAGCCAATCGTGTAGCAGTTCCAGCCCAAATCCAAAGGGCTGAGAACCAGGAGAGCTGGCGGTGGAGTCCCAGGCCAAAGGCCGCCAGGGTTGAGACCCAGGAAGAGCCAATGTTTCAGTCCAAGTCTGAAGGCAGGAAAAAGCCAATGTCTCAGTTTGAAGGCAATCAGGCAAGAGGAATTCTCTCTCAGCAGGGGGAGAGGCAGCCTTTTTTGTTCTATTTAGCCAATCAGCTGATTGGACAAGGGCCACCAACATTGGGGATGTCAGTCTGCTTTACTCATTCTACTGATTTAGATGTTAATCTCATCCAAAAACACCCTCACAGAAACATCCAGAATAATGCTTGACCAAATATCTGGGCACCTCATGACCCAGAGAAGTTGACACATAAAATTTAACCATCACGCCTGTAAACATTATGCAGACACTTTAAGAAATAAAGCATTACAAATGTAGCTTAAGTTCCTCCTCTATTGCATTTCTCTTTCCCCACAGAGTAAATACTGTTCTGAATGTGGTGCTAATCAACCCTGCGCATATGTTCATACCTTTACTGCATCATACACTATGTATGCATTGTGTATTTTAACTACATGAATGGCATCCTTCTGTATATATTCTACAACTTTCTTTTTTGACTCAATATTATATTTGTACAGTTCATCCATGTTGATTATGTAGCTTTAGTTTATTCATTTTCACTGCTGTATAATATTCCATTTACAACTATACTACAATTTATTAATTTTATTGTTTCCAGTTTTTTGCTACTATAAACTGCATTGCCATGGAAATTCTTATACACATCGTATTGCACACATTTGTATTTCTTTTTTTTTTTTTTTTTTCCTGAGACAGAGTCTTGCTCTGTTGCCCGGGCTAGAGTGCTGTGGCATCAGCCTAGCTCATAGCAACCTCAAACTCCTGGGCTCAAGCGATCCTCCTGCCTCAGCCTCCCAGGTAGCTGGGACTACAGGCATGCGCCACCATGACCGGCTAATTTTTTATATATATATATGTATGTATATATATCTTTAGTTGTGCAGATCATTTCTTTCTATTTTTTAGTAGAGATGGGGTCTCACTCTTGCTCAGGCTGGTCTTGAACTCCTGACCTTGAGCGATCTGCCCGCCTCAGCCTCCCAGAGTGCTAGGATTACAGGCGTGAGCCACCGTGCCCAGCCACATTTGTATTTCTTCAGGAATCTACCCGGAAGTAAAACTTATGTTTATGGAGTCTGGATACCTTTATAACTTTACCACACCCATGCTAGCACTTGATATATTGTCAGACCTTTTTTTCTGGCAACCACATGAATGCGAAATTGTAGATCATTGTGATTTTAGTTTATATTTCACCAACCATTAATAGAGTTGAGCATCTTTTCATGTCTTTTATTGGACACTAGGGTAGCCTTCTATTCCTATGTCCTAATCTTTACCCAGTCATATCACTGATCTTCTTCTCTTCGATTTGTAATAATTCTATAGTGTGGCCAATAATCCTTTTTCAGTTAGATGATTTCCACTTGTCTTTTCCTAATTGCTGGCTTCTCTCTCTCACCACCTTTTTAAGAGCTTTACTGGGGTATAACTGACATATAAAATTCACCCATTTTAAATGTATGCTTCAATAATTTTTAGTAAATTTAAAGACATGTAACGATTAACACAGTCTGGTTTTAGACATTTCTAATACTTGAGAACAATTCCTCCTACCCATTTGCAATCCATCTCATTTTTCACCTCTTGCTATGGGCAACCACCAATGCGCTTTCTGTCTTTACAGATTTTCCTTTTCTACACATTTTATATAAATGGGATTACATACTATGTGGTCTTTTGCATCTGGCTTTTTTCACTTGGAATAATGTTTTTAAGGTTTGTTCATGCTATGGCTGTAGTAGTTCTTTCTTTTCATTTATTTCTTTTTCTCTGTCTGGATGGATGGCCGATAGGGAAGGATCTCGGGGGGGAAAACATTTGCCAGTGGAGAGAAGAGAGTCCTGAGCTGCAATAGCTTCCACGACCTGCCAAGGCCCTGTTCTCTGACCAGTGTCCCAGGAAATTTTTGGCGTCTCTGCTAGGAAGCTAGGATACCTCCAGTCAGAGTCAAAAGAATTTAAGTGTCAAGTGATCCCTGAGGGGAAAAAAAAGGTTGCCTAAGCTGGGGGCTTTCTTATGGTTAGGGAGTGAGTGCGTGGCCACTGGGGCTGCTGAGGCTGCTGACAGGTGTGTTTCACAAACTCATCAGCAGGTGGCAACCTTACTCGCGGTTCCTCGCAAACGACGGATTTACTCACACCGCGTTCAGGAAATGTTAACTAAGCACCTCCTCCACGTAAGGCCGCGTGTGAGCTAGGAAGAAGGGTAAGCTACGATTCCTCCCCTCCAGGACCTTCCGGTCTGGTCAATTCTGTGTTTCTTGAGCTTGTCTTTGGGTTGAAATGGCTCTCCCAAAGTCATCCGATCCTTTCTTCTGTCTCAGAGCTTAATTTCACACAATCAACCCTGATGGGACGCAGGTGTCAGGAGCTTGCCTAAAGTCTGGTTATTTCCAATCCGCTTCCCTGCTTTTTAAGTAGACCAGCCAGATGGTCGTGGAGAAGAGCGGAGAAGCAAAGGGGGCTGTCCTAGACCAGGAGTGCGGGGAAAACAGGTGTTAAAGCAGGAGGGAAGCGAACTGATCGGGAGCTGGAGTGCTTGCAGCTGGGCCTGTCCGACAAGCCTCTCCTCCTGAGCTGTCAGCTAGGCCCCCGTGGCCACACTCCCCCAGAGCCTGGGGGGCCTGGATTAGTGGCACTGTGCACAGCCTGCTCCCCGGGCGCTCCCTGTTCCCTGCCCTCGCCCCGGCCTCCCCGCTCCCCTTTCCCTTCCCCACACTCTGCAAGAGCCACCCACGGCTTTGCCTGCTGTGGGCAGAGGTGGAGCACAGAGGCCCAGAGGGGGTGGGAGGGAAGTGGCCCCATGCGCCTCCAGGGAGGGGAAGAGGAAGTGGTCATTTAAAAACCTATCCGGACTGTTTCACGGAGTCCCTGAGGACCCAGCCCTGAGCCTCCCTGTGCAAGTCTGAATCAAAATGAGAGCAGGTTTCCCGAGGAGGAGCCCCTGTGGTAGCGCCTGGCTCTTTCCTGGATGGAGTCCCCCTTTCCTGTCTCCAAGCATGTGCCTTTTCTGCATTTTTTTTTTTTTTCCTTTGGTTACCATGGTCATTTTCCCAGCAAACTGTGAGGGATTCTAGGAATCCTCCTTGGGAAACACGAATACAGGGACTGAAAGAGAGTGCGGGTGAGGAATGCCGCCCACTCCACAATCCCCTCTGAGTCGCATCCTCACAGCAGGACAGTGCCAGGGCCAGGCAGAGCCGGGAAGGGCACCTGCGTGGGTAGGTGGGCCTGTTCCTGCTCGCAGGGGCCCACAGGGATGCTACGCAGTAAGCACAACCTTCCCCAAGAACCTCCATTTCTCTCAACAGTCAGTGACTCTAAACAATACCTTTTTATTAAGAGAGACACTGCTATGTGTGGAGGAGAATGCAAAATTCAAATACATTTTTATAACAAAACCTAAGACTTCAAGGACTGGGGTGGGCTGATTCTGCCAGTATTTTGAGATCCTCAGGAGGGACGTGTCCCCCCACCCCACCCCTTGCTGTCAGAGGGAAACTTTGAGAATACTGAGGTAGAACAACCTGCATTTCGACGTGAGGAAAGCTGAGGTCTAGGTCATGGTCCTGCAGCCACTAACTTAGTTACTGGTCTGAGCCTCGGTTTCCTACATGCAAAATAGAGGGTAAAAATAGTACATCACACAGTGACTGTGAAGACTGAAGGCGACAACTGTGTAAAGTGCCTGACAGGCGGTAGGTGCTCAATGATTATTTGTCATTACTAATAGTATTTTTAATCATTGTTGACAGACCCCAGCTGCAAGTCTAATGCTGGATTCTTCCAAAGCGTAGAGGCCCCTGGGCCCTTCCCAGTCCCTGGAAGCACGCGAGGCGGCGTCTGTCGGCAAACATTCTAACCTGCACAGTGAGGCC
>RJWJ010040240.1:0-14069 GCA_004363605.1 Indri indri | reverse complement strand
TTGAGACAGAGTCTCACTCTCTTGCCTGGGCTAGAGTGCCGTGGCATCAGCCTAGCTCACAGCAACCTCAAACTCCTGGGCTCAAGCGATCCTCCTGCCTCAGCCTCCCAGGTAGCTGGGACTACAGGCACGCGCCACCATGCCTGGCTAATTTTTTCTATTTTTAGTTGTTGGGCTAATTTCTTTCTATTTATAGTAGAGACAGGGGTTTCACTCTTGCTCAGGATGGTCTTGAACTCCTGAGCTCAAGCAATCCTCCTGCCTCGGCCTCCCAGAGTGCTGGGATTACAGGCGTGAGCCACTGCGCCCAGCCTGAATCTGTCTCTTTTTTTCTTCCTTTTAAAAAAGCCAGGCATGGTGGCTCACGGCTCTATTCCTAGCCTACTCAGAAGGCCAAGGTGGAAGGATCACTTGAGGCCAGGAGTTTGAGACTAGCCTGGACAACATAGCAAGACCTCCTCTCCCTAAAAAAAATAAATAAAGCAGGCTATTAGCTTAGCCTATCATTTATTTGGAAGAGTAAAAAAACCCTGTTAACTGATCTCTTTTCTTTCTGTGCCCCTCTGAGAAAAACTAAACAAACAAAAAGGGCAAATTGGATAATTGTCCTTCTCTTCAGACCCAGTGGCTTTCCCAAATCCTAAATGTGATCTTCAAGTCTCTCCATAATCTAGCCACAGCTCATTTCTCTAGTCTTGAGAATCTTTATTTTTCTCTTTTATTTTTTGTGTTTAATATCGTTAGCTTTCTTTTAGAACTTGGAAAGGGCAATGCTTAAGAGATTTTGTTTCCCTCTGAACTTGTTTTTCAGATTTTAGCTCAATGTTACCTCTAAGAACACTTTATGCTTTGGATCAGGATCCCATGTTTTCTTTCAAGTGTCACATACCTTTCATTTTGAAGACATTGCAGTTTATAGTTAAATATTTATTTAGATTAGGGTCTTCCTGTCCCTACTAGACTGTAAGCCTCAAGTGCCCAGGAACAAGTTTGTTCTGTATTTAAGACAGTGCCTGGCATATAATATATAGTCATATGCTGTATAAGAATGTTTTCTGTCACTGAAGGACTCCATATATGATGTTGGTCCTGTAAGATTATAAGGGAGCTGAAAAACTCCTATCACCTAGTATTTACTATACTTTTTATTGCTATTTTAGAGTGTACTCCTTCTACTAATAAAAAAGTTGACTGTAAACAGCCTCAGGCAGGTCCTTCAGGAGGTATTCCAAAAGACATTGTTATCCTAGAAAATAACGGCTGGGCTCGACTCTCCAGTGGGACAAGATGTGGGGATTAAAGATAGTGATATTGATGATCCTGACCCTGTGTAGGCTTAGGCTAATGTGCATGTTTGTGTCTTAGTTTTTAACAAAGTTTAAAAAGTAAAACAAAAGAGATTTTAATAGGAAAAAGCTTATAGAATAAAGATACAGAGAAAATATTTTTGTGTAGCTGTGTAGCCTGTTTGTGTTTTAAGCCAAGTGTTATTACAAAATATTTAAAAAGTTAAAAAAATTAAAAAGTTATAAAGTTACAGTAAGATAAGTTAAGTTTATTATTGAAGAAAGAAAATCCTTTTCTATAGATGTAGTGAAGCCTAAGTGTACAGTGCTTATAAAGTCTACAGTAGTGTACGGTAATGTCCTAGGCCTTCGTATTCACTCACCACTCACTCATAGACTCGCCCAGAGCAACTTTCAGGCCTGGGAGTATCATTCATGGTAAGTACCCTTTACAGGTATACCAGTTTTTATTTTTTATACCGTATTTTTACTGTACCTTTTCTGTTTAGAAACACAAATACTTACCATTGTGTTCCAGTTGCCTACAGTATTCAGTACAGTAATATGCTTTATAGGTTTGTAGCCTAGGACATAAAAGCTATACCATATAGGCTAGGTGTATAGTAGGCTATACCATCTGGATTTGTGTAAGTACTCTCTGTGATGTTCACACAAGGACGAAATCACCTAATGACATTTCTCAGAACATATCCCCATTGTTAAGCAACATGACTATATGATAAACTTATATTACATGAATGATACCTGCATTTGTGTAACTCCTGTTCTTTAAGATTATATAAATCCACTCTTCTGTGATAAGCCTCCAAGTATTTGAAGACTATTATGTCCCCCCCTTTAATCTTTTCTAAAGTTAAGCACTTTTGAAATACTTTAAATTTCTTACACTCTTCCTCCAATTTGAGTTGGTCACAAACAAGTCTCTTATCATCTTAATTGTTCTCTTTTGTGTGTGCTCTAGTTATAGATATTTTCTAGCCCAGATAAGGAGCTAATACTCCAGATGACATTGCGCGATGCAGTTAATTGCCTTCCTTAGTACAAAGTATACAAGATATAGACAAAACCACCATAATAAAGAGACCCGATATATGGTAGCTAGAACAAAAAGTTTCTCTCTTGTGTAGCAGTCCAGAGGCAGGCAATGATGTCCTTTAGGATCCTAGTTTCCTTCTATCTTTAAGTTTTGCCATTCCTTCTGGTGTTCTGTGTATGGTTGAGCTTCTCCACCACTCTATTTCAGCCTTCAAAAGAGAGAAAGAGGAAGTGGAGGGCAAATCACTTTCTTATAAAGGCATGCTCTGGAAATTGCATATGTGACTTATGCTAATGTCTTATTGGCCAGAATGTAGTCACAGGCCACATTTAGCTGTCAGGGAGCCTGGCTCATTGGCCTTATGCCCAGGAAGTTCTCTTACTTAAAGGAAGAAGTAATTTGCTTTGTTTGGCATCAGTTTCATGCAGTTGGTGTGTTGAGTTTGTGGTCACAAATGCTGTTCATTTTCTAAATTGTGTTGTTAATTAAATGCATCAAAACATATGCATTTATTTCATTTAATGCAAGTGATAGACACTGTTAATCAGCAGCTCTTCTTCTTCTTTTTTTTTTTTTGCCAGAGTTTAATGGTTGATTACTTCATTTCTAGCATATATAAATTCAACAAATATTTGTTACTACTTACCAGGCACTTTTGTATTACACATAAATACTATCGAATAATACAGATTATTCTCTTTCACAAAGTTTACATTCAAACACATTCCCTGATTTCTTTTTGAGCAGTTTAAATTGAAGGTTGGTAAACTTTTTCTAAAAATGGCCAGATAGTATTTTAGGCTCTGTGGACCATACCATTTCTGTCCATTTCTATTGCAACTACTTAGTTAACTCTGCCATCGTAGTGTAAGTGAATGGGTGTGACTGTGTTCCAATAAAACTTTGGCAGCTTGGATTTGGCCTGTGGGTTGCAGTGTGCCAACTCCTGGTCTAAATTAAAAGCATATGTTTCCTTATCAGTCACTCATTTGTCAACTTCCTTTAGCTTAGTTCTTTACTGAAAATGCATTCTTTTTTTTTTTCTTCCTTTGAGATAGTGATTTTATTTCCTTTGGATATAGATGTAGAAGTAGGATTACTGAACCATAAAGTAGTTATTTTTAATTAATTGAAGAACCTCCATACTGTTTTCCATAATGGCTGTATCAGTTTGTACTCCCACCAGTGTACAAAGGTTGCCTTTTCTCCACATCTTCACTAGCACTTACCTTTTTGTTTTGTTTTATTTTTAATTGACACATTATAGTTGCACATATTTATGGGGTACAGTGGGATGTTTTTATACTTATAGTATAATGATCAAATCAGGATAATTAGTATATCCATCATCTCAAACATTTATCATTTCTTTGTGGTAAGAACATTCAAAATCCTCTATTCTAGCTATTTTGAAATGTAGAATACATCATTAATGATACTTACTCTATTGTGCAATAGAGCACCAGAACTTACTCTTCCTACCTCATTGTAACATAGTACCCATTGAACAACCTCTCCCTGTCTCCTACTTGCCCCTACCTATTCCAGCCTCTGGTAACCATTATTCTACTCTCTATTTCATGAGATCAACTTTTTTAGACCCCACAGATGTGTGAGATCATGTGGTATTTGTTCTTCTGTGCCTGGCTTATTTCACTTAACATGATGTCCTCCAGGTTCATCCATGTTGTTGGAAATGACAGGATTTCATTCTTTTTTATGACTGAATAGTATTCCATTGTGTGTATATACCACACTAATTTTATCCATTTATCCTTTGATGGACACTTAGGTTGATTCTGTAGCTTGACTGTGAAGAGACAGCCTACAAAATGGTAGAAAATATTTGCAAATTATCCATCTGACAATGTATAAGGAACTCAGCTCAATAACAAAAAACAAATAATCCGATTAAAAATTGGGCAAAAGATCTGAATAGACATTTCTCAAAAGAAGGCATACAAATGGCTAAAAGGTATATGAAAAAATGTTCAACGTAACTAATCATCAGGGAAATGGAAATCAAAACTACAATGAGATATCACCTCACCCCAGTTATCATGACTATTAACAAAAGGACAAAAAAAAAAAATAACCTGCTGGTAAGGATTTGGAAAAAGGAGAACATTTATACAGTTGGTAGGAATGTAAATTCGTACAGCCATTATGATTGTCAGCATGGAGGTTCCTCAGAACATTAAAAATAAAACTACCACATGACCCAGCAATCCCCCTTCTGGGTATATATCCATTCAAAGGAAATTAAATCAGTATGTGGAAGAGATCTCTGCAATCCCATGTTTCCTGCAGCACTGTTCACAATAGCCAGTTTTGTTTTTTTTTTAGACAATCCCTAAGTTCTTGGCCATTTTTTGAAATGTTATTCTTGTATTATTGTAGTTGTCTTACTTTCTTCATCTTTTTACTGTTTCTTTAGCTAACTCTTCCTTCTGTCTCTCAAATAGCCTTTTCCCTTCAGGGCAGTTCTTGGTTTTCTGTTTCTCTTCTTTCTCTCCAGTCTTATTCACTTTAAAAATTATACTTTGTAGATAATTTCCAAGTCTATGCACCTGTTTCTTACCTTTTTGATTTACTTGTAACTCCAAATCCAACTTGTTTAAAACCTATACATTTTATGTACCTCGTTTCTTTGAGCTTGAGACCTTATTTTGAGTCTTTCCTTCTCTTGGGTCTACTTTTAGCCACCTTCAAGGATAAACAGAAGCTGTAAAAGTGGACAATAACATGTGAAAAGTTGTGAAGGCAGCACAGATTATTTAGAATTTGGAAAATGTGTATGTATTTATTTATTTTAGAGACAAGGTCTCAGTCTATCACCGAGACTGGAGTGCCGTGGCACGATCATAGCTCACTGTAATCTCGAACTCCTGGGCTCAAGCAATCCTCCTGCTTTAGCTTCCCGAGCAGCTAGGATTACAGGGAGGAGCCATCATGCCCAGCCGAAAATGTGTGTATAGAATGTGGCAAATGTGGTGTTTCTTTTGGAATGATAGATCAGGAGGGGTTTTGTCTGCACTGAAAAGGATTTTGAGTTAGATGCTATAGGTAATATAGAGCTAAAGGATTTAAAACGGGAAGTTTGGATGGTAAGACGTTTTTTCCTTAAGAGATTATTTGTAGCAGTATGTAGGATGGCTCATGTGGATGGGAATCCTAAAGCAAAGATTATGGTTAAGAGGATTTTGCCATTAGGTGAGAAATGATTATTTCCTGAATTAAGGCAGTGGTACTGTGGATTTAGAAGGGTAGAGTCTGAGATTTAAGGGATGGGGAAGAGGGATTTGTTAATTCCTGATTTGGGAACTGAGAATGAAAATCATTAACTGGTGCAGCAAATAAAGAAGGGGGGAAAAAAAAGCAGGTTGAGGGTCGAAGGGAACCTTATAAGAAAATGAGCTCAGTTTTGTAGGTATTGCCTTTGAGAGTGTCTTGTGGGCTGTCCAGGAGGCAATTGTATGTAAAGGTCTGAGTCTGAGGAATAATTTTAAGTTAGAGATGTAGCTATGAGATTTAGTAGGGGTACAGGTGGTAGTTAAATCTGTAGTATAACTGAAACCACCCACAGATAATATGTTGAATGAGAACGGGGCCAATTCTGCAACAACTGCATTTTGGAGAGGAGGAAGCCTGAAAGGGAAGTCAAGAAAACAGATAACTGAAAAACATTCTTTGAATTTGGCAATGAGGAGGTCATTAGTGATTTGTTACAGGTGAGTGGTGTGGGCAGAAGCCTGATTGCAATCATATGAAATGTGAATAAAAGGTGAGATGAGGCAGTAGAGACAGGAAATACAGACGAATATTATAGGAGTAGGATTCTGATGTGGAAAAGATACATATATATCTAGGTGCTTTTGATGGCAAGTTGCAGAATATTCAATCTTAAAATGGGCTTAAATGATAAAAGGGTTTTATTGGCTCATGGTTTGGAAAAGTCCAGAGGTAGGACTGATGGTTAGAACGTTTTAGGCTTTGGGTTTGCAGGCAGTACTGGTGGAAGGACTTGGATAGAATATGAGAGTGTGTTTATGAGAGAGGGATAAATCTTGAGGTCTAGGGTAGATATGGAAGGAAGTAAAAGCAGGGCTGATGTTGAGAAAAGAACATAGGTAAAGAAAGCCGGAGAGGTCTAATTTCTTATAAGTAAAGGAATGAAAACAGGAAGGTTGTGGTTTACATCAGGGCTTTCTCTAGCTGGGGAAATTTAGCAACAGTTTTCCAAATAGGCCTTAATACATTGCAGCTCTCAAAATCCAGTCTTGGTATATTGTAACATATTTATTTACTGATGGCTCTTCTGCTGCTAAATAAAAATTGAACATTGTTAATTCTTTGGCATTCATGGGTACTCACCCAACAGTGTGACCCTGAAGATCCTCATAAGAAGAGAAACTTTCTTTGTGTGTAGATGAAAATAAACATGTTGGCCTTGGCAAAATTATGAGATCATAAAAGTTTGCTGTCTTTTGTGATCATACCCTCTCTTTTTCTTATGTTGTTCCTTCCCTCCCCTCTTTCAGGTTTACTTTGTTTCTCTTTCCAAATAGGAAAAGATTCTTTATATTTATTCATTCACATAATGATCATCCTAGGTGTTTGCATTTTTTCTTCCTTTTTTTTTCTTTTGTAGAGGCTGCCTCTTGCTATATTGCCTAGGCTGGTCTTGAACTCCTGGGCTCAAGCGATCCTCATGCCTTGGCCTCCTAGAGTGCTGGAATTACAGGCATGAGCAATTGCACCCGGCCAGTGTTTTCATTTCTTAGTTGTATTCAAGTTCAATGCTGTTGAATTTAGTGATATTTGAATTAGGTAAACTTGGAGTGGTGTGACAGAAAAATATTTTCTCACTTTGTGAAATTTAATGTGTATTCCTTCAAATTAGTAATGCATTATGAGTTGCATAATCTCAAAGCTAGTAGACATGACAGTGTATTTCTTCAGAATTGGTTTTGAGTTTCAGGAGCTTTATTCTGGTAGGTCTTTAGGATATTCCTCCTGTAAAATGCCACTACCTTGTATACATTAGTAAAGAAATTTCTGACAATTGGGAATAGTTCGGGGAAGTATTTGGACAAGATTGATGTTTCTTAGTGCCCCTGAAAGTAAATGATTTTTAGAACTGTTGTTGAAGGTTAAATCTACTTTTGTTATTTTAGGATGATTGGCTTAGAAAGGTTAGAATAGTGATTTTAAAAAGCTTCCTTTCTTTCCCTTCCTTATCTCTATGATGATCCTCTTTTCCATGCTGTCTCCTCTGGCCTTTTAATAGCACAACCATCACACAAAACTTATGGAAGATAATTCATACAAATATATGCAAGGTAATTCTGACCTGGGTAGTTGGCTGCTTAAGGATCACCTCCAGTGATCTTGGGGGAAGGATTTCTAAGGAATTAAGAAATCCCTCTGCTATTTGAGAACAAGATCTAAGACCTTTTTTTTCTGTATATATGTATATGTGTGTGGGTGATGTTAAATTGTCTATGGGAAAAAAAAATGTGTTGATTCTAAAAATGCTGCTATGGGACTGCAAACTAGTACAACCTCTATGGAAAGTAATATGGAGATACCTCAAAGAGCTAAAAGTGGAACTACCATGTGATCCAGCAGTCCCATTACTGGGCATCTACCCAAAAGAACAAAAAACATGCTATAAAAAAGACATCTGCAATAGAATGTTTATAGCAGCACAATTCACAATTGCAAAGATGTGGAAACAACCCAAGTGCCCATCAATACATGAGTGGATTAATAAAATGTGGTATATGTATACCATGGAGTTCTACTCAGCCACAAAAAACAATGGTGATCTAGCACCTCTTGTATTATCCTGGATAGAGCTGAAACCTATTCTGCTAAGTGAAGTATCCCAAGAATGGAAAAACAGGCACCACATGTACTCACCACCAAATTGGTATTAACTGATTAACACTTAAGTGCACATATAGCAATAACATTCATCGGGTGTCGGGCACGTCGGGGGTGAGGAGGGTATGGGTATTTACACACCTAATGGGTGCGGTGCACACCGTCTGGGGTATGGACGTGCTTGAAGCTCTGACTTGGGTAGGGCAAAGGGAATGTATGTAACCTAAACATTTGTACTCCTGTAATATGCTGAAATAAAAAAATAAATAAATAAATTACTAAAGAACTAATAGTGAAGAATTGTGTAATAGATGGTCATTTCACTAATTGTGAAATATTGAATGGTCATGTATGTAGACTTTCCTATTAAGGCAAAATAGGTGGCATTTAAAACAGTAATATTTGATCCTTTTAAATTTTTTTTTTGAATCTTCAGTAGAGGCCCACCTTATAAAGGTACAGTTCTGTATGTTAGGCTTTTCAATTTAATCTGCATCTTAATTAAGGTAGAAAATGCTAGGTAACTGATCTGAGGTGGAAATTCTGGTTAGAATGCATTATGTCTGGTCCATCTCTGTGCACAGGATCTCTCTACCCTTGAGAAACATTTATTCAAAATTGAAGGTAGGATAAGAACATAAATTAACTGACTAGGAGAATAGTTTGTATGGAATTAATTGATAGATTGCATTTAAATGCTAGATAGGTTGCTCTAGGCTGCAAATTTGCGTAGGGTATGCCCTAAATTCACTAGGGAGTTGATACAGAGAAAATGTATATGTGTTCATAGATAACATTAGACTTTAGAAAAGGGAAAGATCATGGAGGATGACCAGGAAGGCTTCTGGAAAAAAGGAACTCTTGAACTTGACTTTGAAAGATGGATAAGATTTGGGTTGACATAAAAGAGGACATTTCAAGTTGAGCAGATTGAAGAGAAAAATCAGTGGAGGTAGAAATAAGTTTGGCATAAGTTGAGTAGGGAAAAAGATCAGCCTACCTAAAGTGGAGGCTCTTATATGGAAGTTATGGGAGATTGGATTTGATAATGGTCAGCTTTGGTAACTGGCCTGAAGACTTTAAAGCTAGGGAGTACAAAATGAATACAGATAATCTGACCATGGTCTTTTTTATTTCCTGCCCTGCCAGTTTCACTAATGTTTATTCTGGTTTTTCTTCTTAAATAGAGATCACACTTTGAAGTGTTTACAAAATTCGAAAATCATCATTCTTAGAGAAGTTTAAGTAATCTTAATGTCTTCAATATTTCTTTGAGATGTTGGGACAATAGGCTAACTTGCACGTTGAAATTTCCATTTGCGGCAAATATATCAGTGTATTTGTCAGTGTGCTTTGGTGCCTCTCTGTAACAGTTGACTCTATCGAAGGTACAGACCATTGAGTTCTTAGTATGTAGAAGAAATAGCAACATTGGAAACAGTGTCCTATTCTAGTTCTTTATAGTATAGTGTACCTCATTCCATTTTCCCCCCTTTTGTTTTATCTCAGGTCAACAGGACATACTGCTGTGGCACCTACCGAGCAGGTCCTATGCGGCAGATAAGTCTTGTTGGAGCAGTAGATGAAGAAGTTGGTGATTATTTCCCGGAGTTCCTTGATATGTTAGAGGAATCACCATTTCTGAAAGTGAGTGGTAATTCAGATTATTAAAGTTTTGATCATTACTTAAGCGGGCATAGAGTATTAAGTTAACATTGCCTATTAAAATTAAATTTTATCCAATGTTTTGAATAGAAATGTTTAGAAAAATATTGCTGCAAAGAACTTTAATTCTTTTTTATTTATTAATAAATTACTATGTGAATAGCATTTATTTCTTTATATACACTTACAAAAAATGCTTCTTAGAACTTTTATAATATTTGAGTGGGTGGGGTTAATTTGTAAATAGTCTAAAAACTTTTTTAATGTGACTCATTCATCTGATTTCTAGATGACTTTGCCCTGGGGTACACTTTCCAGCCTCCGACTCCAGTGTAGGTCCCAAAGTGATGATGGGCCTATAATGTGGGTAAGGCCAGGAGAGCAGATGATCCCTACAGCAGATATGCCAAAGTCACCCTTCAAGAGACGACGGTAAACATTTATTTTTCTCAAATAAGCAAACCCGCTTTTTTTCAGTTGGTTGCTTATAAAAATGTTTGAGACCTGAGCATAGTTTGAAAACCATTTGTCTCGATTATTTGAAGAGGTTTCTTAAATAAATCTTTTCTAGTTGTAAGTTCCTTAGTTCAATCCACATTCATTACACAGTCATCAGGGTGAGGAATCATTCTAAAAAACAAATTTAATTTTTATTTTTTTTCTTAAAACCTCAGCCTTAACTGCCTGCAGGATAAAAGATCAAACTCTCCTTAATGTAGTCTACAAGGATCTTTCATAATCTGGCCCCAACAGTACCTCTTCGTCTACTCCAGCCATAATAAATTCATTTTCCAAACCATGGTCTTTCATAACTCTTTGCTTTTGCTTTTTACGTGGAATGGTATCCCCCATCTTCCTTTCTATCTAGCAGACTCTTAATAAATTTTCTAAAACTTAACTTGGATGGCACCTCCTTTGTGAAGCTTTTCTTTGTTCCCTTAAGGTAATTAATTGTTCCCCTTTCTGTACCACAACATTCTATTCATTAATGATCTCTTTACATGTTTTTATTATTTACTAATGTTTAAGATACGCTGTTTTATTCATCTCTGTCCTCATGACACATAGTAGGTAACCAGTATTTGAAGCAGTAATATAGTCTAGTACAGAGCTTCAGTAATTCATATTGTGCTAACATATTTTGTGTTTCAGACACTTAAAACAATTGTAGATTAACTCACTCTGGTACTTTGAAAAATCTTAGACTATGGAAATAGCAACTTGAAATAAGTGCCTAGAAGAGAGTTCTAATGGACTAGTCTAGACCTTAACTTAAAGCCTATGGGAGAATGATTCTTGAGCCAAGTATAGAATAATCTTAGGTACTTGAGATGATGCATGAAAATACATTGTAAAAATTATTGGTAGGCAACAGATTTTGTACAGGATAATGATGAATCTTGAAATTCTACTAAATTCTTAAGTACTATTTGTGTTTTTAATTCTGTCATCTTGGCCAAAAGTGACCATTGTATCCTGATTATTGCAAACTTAAAAAATATAATATGAAAGAGTAAAAAGAAGAACAAGAAGTCAGCCGTAATCCCACCCATTTAGGCATATTAACCTTTCAAATTTTAGTCCATACATACTCACAGTATAAATTTTGTTTGTTCAAAAATATACCCGTTCTTTACATGATGTTTACTTTAAAACTTGGAAATTTTTTTCCATTAGATTTATGTGTTTTATTAAGATGCAGCTATATCATTTCTAAATGACTATGTAGTTCACTGTATGGTTGTATAAAGATTTATCTAACCGATTCTTTATTAGTGTAAATTATTTCCCGTTTTTCACTATAAATGGTATTTTGACAAACATGACGGTGGTGTGCTGGAGGCAGTTTGTACCTGCTCACAAGGGCCATTATTAGCCTCACCTTCCAGTTCTACATCAAGTGATGTCACATTAGTAGCTGGAAATTAGCCATGTGGGGAGTATTTATACCAAAGAAATCAGCTACAAATCTGCCACCTCTCCCCTACCTCCCCTAAGCCAGGTGTTAAACATGTACAACATACCACTGATTGTAGATGGATACATGTTTGGTAGATATATATCTTCGTACATATGAGTGTTTATTTTCTTAGTAGAAATTACTAAAGGCTCAAAGTGTACACATTTCTAATGGACCTCTAGAAATGGACCAATTAGTACCCCTACCCATAAATTAATAGTAAGATAGTGCCCTTTTCCTCAAACTCTCCATTAATATTCTCTTTAACTTTGTTGATCTGATTGGACGAAAATGTCTCATTTTAATTTGCTCTTGTTTAAGGGGCTTGTTATTTCTTCTTTGGTGATTCCCTTTACTTTCCTTTAATTTGGAACGTTTTTCATTTGTAAAAATTCAGTATATATTGTGGTTATTAACCTTTTGTTTTTCTTTTTATTTATTTATTTATTTTTTGAGACAGAGTCTTACTCATTTGCCTGGGCTAGAGTGAGTGCTGTGGCATCAGCCTAGCTCACAGCAACCTCAAACTCCTGGGCTCAAGTGATCCTTTTGCCTCAGCCTCCCAAGTAGCTGGGACTACAGGCATGCGCCACCATGCCCAGCTAATTTTTCTATATATATTTTTAGTTATCCAGCTAATTTCTTTCTATTTTTTTAGTAGAGACAGGGTCTTGCTCTTGCTCAGGCTGGTCTCGAACTTCTGAGCTCAAAGGATCCACCCACCTCGGCCTCCCAGAGTGCTAGGATTACAGGTGGGAGCCACCATGCCCGGCCAACCTTTTGTTTTTCTTCTGTTGCAAGTTTTTCTTTTTTTTCTTTTTGCTTCAGTGGGGATTTTTTGGGTTTTTTTTACTCAGAAGTTTTTGTTTATATGTAGTCAGATGTTTGTATCTTTTCCTTTGAGGTTTCTCCTTTAGCAGTAGGCTTAGGAAGGCCTTCTCTCATTCAGTATTAAAAATGTTCACCTACACTTTTTCTTAGTATTTCTGTGATTTCAGTATTTACTTATTTAATCTACCTGGAATTGGTTTCAGTATAGAGGAAGAGATTTAACATTTCCCCCAAGTAATTAGGCAACTGTACCAATATCATTTATTTAATCATCAGTTATTTCTCCAGTAATCTGAGGTGCCATCAAATTTTATTTCTATTGGTATTAAATGTTCTTAAGTGAAGCGTTCAAAAACACTTTGAATTAGAGTGAATGAATCAAAACGTAAATACCAATGTCATCTTTTTGTGTTAATGAGAACTTCTTGTGGCTGAGAATGGTGGAATCAAATGTGAGAAGTTGTCCACTTATTAATGGACTGCTGCTGAAGCTGATCTTTGGATTTCTGAACTCCAGAGTTAAAGAAATACATGGAAACAGTTTTAAAAAAAATCCAGTAGTATGGCAGAGCTTATAATGAAAAATCCTGTCCTCTTTTCCCTCCCAGAGGCAAACACATTTTTACTAGAGGCAAAAACATTTGTTTATAATGCCTTTTTTCCCCCCACAAAGTTTTTGACATGGTTTTGACTTCTTGGTATGATAGATATTCCTTCCTCTTGTTCTCTGAATAGTTAGATGACCCCTACTTTTACCCTCTTCTTCCCCCTTCTTTATGTCAGCTGTTACTTATACATTGTTGAGGTTAATTGGTATTCTGCTTTAAAACCATAATTTGTCTTACATGCTTTGTCAATAGGTGGATTCTAAAATTTGAAAGCCAATAAATGGCATTTATAATATTACAGGTAGCTATGTTTACTGCAGACCCAGCTAGTGGGCTAAAAATTCTTATTCTAAGTTTCCAATATTATGTTGTCACTCAAAGGATGAATATACAAAATGATCTTTCTTTCCTATATTTCATCTAGATACTCAAAACTATACCACATTTTTAAAAGTTTTGTATTTGGATCATGCTTTTAAAAAAAAGTTCTGTTTTTCTTGCAGTTTCTGATTGTCCTTATTTTGAGGTGGGGGCATAAACTTTTCTTGACTGTATACTAAATATCTTCTATTACCTTTATTGCTTAGGATACATTACTTTCTTCTAGAACCACTCTGACTTTCTCAACTACTTGTCTATGGCTTTTTTATATAGCCTCTTTTTTTGAGGGTGATGGTAGTTACCGTGCATTGTGTCATTTTATCATATCCTCAAGTCTTTTCCAGAATTTTATTCATACAGTCTGCTCTAACACATCAGTCTCTTACATGGTA
>RJWJ010040239.1:0-14068 GCA_004363605.1 Indri indri | reverse complement strand
AAAAGTGGATAAGTTTGACTTCGTTAACATTAAAAACCTTTTCTCCGTAAAAGAAAATGTTTGCAAAACACATAACTGGCAAAGGGCTTCTATCCAAAGCATACAAAGAACTCTTAAAACTCAACAAGAAAACAATCCAGTGAAAAAACGGGCCAGATGTCTACATGGACGCGCAGACGCCGGCGAGCACGAACAGATGTTCCGCATCACGTCGTCGGGGAGACGCGAGCGAACACAACACGGGGAGCGGACGCCACCGCACACGGCAGGACAGCGAGACCCGGGCACCGCCGGCACCGAGCGTGGGGAGGACGCGCAGCCGCAGGAGTCTCGCTGCCGACGCCGCTGCTGGGAGAGCGAAATGTCGCGGGCCGTGGGGACAGATGGGCGGTTTCTCACCGCACTAAACACACTCTGGCCGCACGACCCGATCCGGCAGTCGCTCTCCTTGGTGTTCGCCCAGAGGAGCCGCAAACTCGCGTCCGCACAGAACCTGCGCGTGGACGTGTGTAGCGGCTTCCCTCGCAGTTGTCGAACTCGGAAGCAACCACGGCGTCGTTCCGGACGGAGGGACAGAGGACACCGGGTGTAAGCTGTCAGCAGTAGAGCCCGACGCGGGTGCTGTTCTGCGCTGTCAGGCCGCGGGGCGACAGAGGACGCTCAGACGCACTTCACGGGGCCAGAGAGGCCGGTGTGGAAAAGTCACTCTGCGGTTCCCAGCACGTGACGCGGAGGAAGAGGAAAACCGGGACGGGCGAAAGGCCAGTGGCTGCCAGGAGTTGCGCGAGGGCGGCTGCGCAGGGGCTCAGAGGGCTCCAGGGCAGGGACAGCGCGCGGTGTGACCCTGCCGAGGGGGACTTGGACACCGCACAGTTATCCGAGCGCGGCGGCAACGAGCCTAACGGGAGTGGGGGGCGTGACCGTCAGTCACAGCGACGCGCCACACCAGCGCGACCCGCTCACGGCCGGCGGAGGGTGGGTGTCGGTCGGGGAGCTCTGCCGTCTGCTCGGCTCTTCCGCGACCGAGCCGTCACTGAAAACCGTGCGCCTATTAATTCTTTCAGGAGCGGCGCCACCGAGGCTAAGGCCGGTGCCGCTCTGCGGGTGGCCGCGAGAGGCCAGGCGGGGACGACGGGACGCGTCGCGAGCGCGGGGGCGGGGGCGCGCAGGCCGCCACGCAGGCTGTTCGCTGGGGAAGGAGCCAGGCGCGAACGCGCGGCCTTCGACGGACAGCTGTGGCTCCACGCCGGGCGCCGACACCGGTTACGACTCTGCCGCGCTCGTCCCGCCACAGCCCCCGCGAGCAGAGCCAAGGGAAGCCCCGCTCTCACCGGAACAGGAGGAGGAGAAGGCGCTGCCGCCTCGGGGGTTCCCCACGGCAAACGCAGAGACCGCGGGAACTGGCGCTGGAAACCCGCGGGGCACCGAGGTTTGGGAACCCAGATGCCAGGAAGGCGAGGGGGGCGGCGCCCCCACCTGGGAGGGCGCGTGTGAGCGCCAGGGTGCGCAGAGGGAAAGCGCCACCTGAGAAACCAGCCCCACAAAACCAGGGACTTCGAAACATGACAGGCGGCCGTGGCTGGAGCCGGGTCTGTGGCGTCCCCTCCGGAGTTTCGGTGCGGCATTTACGGCGGGGAGCATCTGCGCTCCGCTGCGTTTGCGTTTGGGGAGGGTGAGAGACGCCGTCCCTGGGAGAAAGGCTGGCCCCGCGCACAGCAGCCGCCCCTGCCCCAGCAGAGCCGAGGCACACCCCGAAACACGGGCCCTCTGACGACGCGGAGCGGAGGCGAGAGGAAGGTGCCGGGGCGACGCCAGGGGTCAGCGCTGGCGTGTGCAGGAAGAGCGAGCTGCCCGAGCCCCCACGGCCAGTGCAGGGGTCCTGACCGCAGGGCCCGCATGCTCCTCAGACACTGCTGCCCTGGCCGCTGCCCCGGGCCTCACGGCACACACACGCCTTCACGGGACAGACACGCCTCCTGCACAGCACAGCCCGTACCCACCGTGGGCCCAGGGGACGCGGCAGTGCCAGTGGCCAACAGTAGCACCCCGAGGCGGCAGCCCCTGCACCTCCTCCCGGGCAGTGTTGGCAGGCGCTGGCCAGCAGCCCACAGAGCAGCTGAGGACCTCATCCCTGTGGCGGGGGGGCGGGGCGATGTCATCTCGCTTGACTTTAACTTCCCACGGTCGGCCACGGGGGCCGCATGCCCTGGATGCAGGCTGGAAACGGCTCCACAGTCTGCCGAGGACGGGGCCTGCAGGCCGCTCTGCCGTGTTGGCTGCGGGCGTGAGGGAAATTCAGGACGGCGGGTGGCGACACGCGCAGCCAGAGCCCACAGCTGTCTGGGAGGCACCTGCTTCCCGGGAGCAGGTCATCCCCGTCAGAGTCAGCTCTCACTGCCCCGCGACCGACCCTCCGGTCTGGGGAAATCCCAGCCTGAAGACAGAAAGCCCTGGAAGTGGCACCTGCAGAGGCTAGGGCCCAGGCCAAGGCCCTGGCAGGCAGGAGCAGGTCTCAGTCCCACGGGAGCCACCATCTGAGGGCAGCGCTGCACACGTGCACACACACACGCCTGCACACGCTTGCACACACACCCTCACACGTACCCCTCCTCCCACACGCATGCACATGCATACACACCCCTGCACACCCCCCTGCCCCCCTCCTCCCAGCCCTGCCGTCTTCTGGGCCCTGTGCCTCAGGCCTGCAGCCTGCACCCCTCCCTCCTCTGCCGGTCAGCCTGGCTGTGACTCGGGCCTGCCGTGGAGCCCACCACGGTCCTCGCCGGCCACAGGGTGGACACGCTCACTGCAGCCTCCTTGGGCAGCCCCGCCCCGCTGGGGCCACGTCCGGCCGGAGGGCCCGGGAGGGCAGATGGAGCACCCAGAGGGGCCGGGTTCTAAGGGGGGTGGTCTCCAGCCCCAGCCCAGCCCACGGCCACACAGGGCGAGGTGCAGTCCGTGCTGCGCACCAAACACCTGCGGCTAAATCTGAGCACACAGCCTCAGGAGCTGGTGGTTTCCCACCTTGCGGGTCATCCCAGAAGCTCTTGAAAACAGCTGTTTTCAACTTTCTGATTCTGCCTGTGCAAGAAGCCCTTCCCCAGCTGAGAACTCAAACGGGTTGGACTTCGGCAGGACCGCTCTGCAGGTGGCGAACGTGGGCGGCTTCCCAATTCCCCAGGAGGGGGGCACAGAGCCTGCCCCCCGCTGCTGAGCGCAGCTTGGTCCTGCAGGGGACCCTGGTGCGCCTCTGCCGGGGGCTCCTAGGGCCGGGAGGGTGGTCCAGGCTGGGGCAGCCCAGCACCAAGCCCTCAGAGGACGCCCCCAGGCAGCTGGGGCTGGCACCGGGTGGCCCGGCGTTTCCTTCGGGGCACCGGGGCCGACACGGCTGAACCCCCACCCTGCAAAGGCCACACTTGCCAGCCTACCCTGGGGTCACCTTCATCTGGCTGCAGCCACCCCCAGCCCACGTCCCCTCCCTGAACTCACCCCACTTGTCCCCATGCCTCCCTGGACTGCCCCCCAAGGTGGGAAGCCCGTCCTGCACCCTGGCTGCTCTCTGACCTGCAGCCCGGACTCTGCCCCCTGCATCCAGCAAGCCATGGGCGCTCCTGACTCTTCCCGGATGAACACTTGGCTGTAGCCGTGGACTTGAGACGAGGCCAGCCAAGGAGAGGCCAGTGTGGGGCAGGCTCAGGGCCCGGCCTGCGGCCTGGGCCGGGCACCTCGTAGGACAGAGCTCAGCCACAGCCCTGACCACAGCCGGCTTGTGTGGACGCTGCCAGTCACCACAGGGCAGGGGCCTGCCCTCCCTCTCCCGCCCCCCACTGGCCCTGGTGCCCTCCCAGCAGCTGCCGGCACAGAAGCCCCAAACAGAGAGCAGCCTGGGGGGGGGCCTTCCCAGGCCCCTCATGGCCGTTCTTCAACCGCAGATCAGATCCCAGAGCACAGTAAGCTGGTTTTCTGACGTGCTTACTCTGAACATGTTTATGGGAACAATCTTATAAAATCGGAGGGATAGTGCCAACATTACCAACTACCTGGGGCAGGTCTGGCTCATCGGGTGACAGGCCCAAGCTGTCCTCGTCTTCCCGCATGCTCTCCACGGAGCAGCCACCGCGGCCTGAGGACCTCCAGCGTTTCTCAGCACAGAAGCCCCTGTGGCCCCCCTTCCTGGCCCTCAGCACCCACACATGCTGCCTCAGGGCCTTTGCACAGGCTGTTCTGGCCCCGAAAATGCTTCCTGCTCGCCACAGGGCTGACTGCGGCACCGCACCATCCTCCTGCCTCCTTCACTTCTCATCTGGGCACTTGATGCCACCCACCCCATGGCGCGAGCACCTGTCTGTCCCCCCACAGGAATGCTGCTCCCGGAGAGAGGGGCTGGGGCTGTTTTCCCGTGTGAGCTCGTCTAGTGCCCAGAGCAGTGGCTGCTAAAAAATAGAGCATTTTAGGCTGCTCTGATGAAATAACCCAGATGGTGAAGCCCCAAGGTCATCTCTCCGCTGCGGGTGGAGGCTGCCTGGGCCCCGAGTCGCATCACGGGAGTGCCTGGTCGGGCTGGTCCCAGCACCGGCGTCAGGACCTGCTGGGGCGCGTCTGTATCTCCAGGGGCCGGGCCGCCTGGGCGGCTGTGCTCCTTCCGCCTCACTCCTGAAGGCGGGACCCAGCTGGCATGCGCCCCCCCCAGAGCACAGCGTTTGCCGTGGAGGGCTCCTCCCCAGGGGCGGGATCTGCGCCGGTGGGCTCTGTGTGGGGTGGGGGCACTCCCCCGGCCCCCAGCTTGTCAGTGATCCCACTTTGCAGATCAAGTTGCTGCTCCTTGGCAGGCAGCGCCCTGAGGGCGTTGTCCCTCGGAGCAGGCGTGCCACTCACGGGAGGCTGTGTGGCAATTTGGGGAAAGAGTTCGGCTGGGGAGCTCTGGGGCCCTTGCTGGGCTGTCCAGATGGATCGGATGAGGCACACAGAGGAGAAACCGATGTTCGCGCAGGCGTCCATCCACTCACCCATCACTTCTTCAATCCTTCATTTATTCACCCAGGCACACACCTGTGCACCACGCACCCATCCCCCCTTCACCCACCCACGTCTGCCTTCCTGTGCTCACAGACCTGCAGGGGCCCACGGGGCACAGCGGGCACGGCAGACAGTCCCTGCCCTGTGACGCCGACCTCGCTGAGCCAAAAGAACTTGGTGTTGGAGGAGTCCTCGGGGGCTGGGATGGGCTGCAGGGTTCAGAGCTCAGAGCAGGGGTGCAGAAGAGGTGCTGGGTGTGGAAGGATGAAGCCGGGGTGGGTGCAGCTCAATGCACGACAGGGGGTGGAGTCTGGCACCCCGAGACCCGGCACCCCGAGACCCGATGGGCAGCTCTGGCGTGTGCAGGGCAGGCGGGCGGAGAGCCTTGGCAGCCTCGCTCCCTACACACTGAGGCTCGCGGGTGGGGCTCAGCCCGGACGCGGGGGATGGTGCATGGGGCAGCACTTCGGCTCCTTCCCAGAGCCCGGCACTCCGGGGGCTCACAGGCCCACACAGAATGAAAGGTGGGGCTGACCACACGTGGAACCGTGGAGCCCAAGGTGCTCTTCAGCAAGCCTGTGCTGTCACCCGCAGGGAGCCCCGTCCACTCCCTGACCCTGGATGCTATCAGCGCTTCCCAACCTTTGCCCCTCTTTCCTCAGGATGTTCCGGGGCCATGTCTTAGCTCCAGATGCCACAATTGTTTTACAGCCAGTGGCTTTCTGCTGCAGGTAGGTCCTGAAAGAAAACGAGACCTTACACCTTCAACACCAAACCCTCTATCTCACAGAGACGCTTGGGAGAGTCCTTGGTTCCAGGCCTCCAATGACAGGTCCCCACTCCAAGCCCACCGAGTCCATCTCTCCCGTCACGACTGGGGTCCGCTAGGGTCCACTGCCTCCACCCACCCTGGCCCTGCTGGGTCTTCCCTGCCCCGCATCCTCTTCTAAGTTCCTTCCAGGAGAGTCAGAGGGAAGTTCAGCAAAGTGGGGGTGGGGGTAGCAGACATAGTGGACGGTGCCCAGGAGCCCCCGGGAAAGACGGCAGGTCCAGGCTGGGCATGTCACGGGCTCCTGTCCCCAGGGCCAAGCCAGAGTACAAGGAATAAAAACCTCCAGCTTCCAAGTTCCACCCCAGGAGGTCAGTATGACCCCCATGGCGTCCCCCACAGCCTGGGAACATGACTCAGGGAAGACATCCAGTGCCTGCTGGACGGCTGTGCCTGGGAGGAAGCCCTGGGCCAGGCAGCAGGTGTAGATGGAGGTGCCCCTGCCCGATGGTAGAGGCCCCCTGAGTGCCCCGGGTAAGACGTCGGGGGCTTGAGTGCCCGGTGAGGGCGGCCGTCCTGCACCCCAACCCAAACAACCAGGAAGAGCTGTCAGCACTTTGGCAGTGACGGGGACTTGGGGGCCAGGAACAGGGGACCTCATGGTCAGAGACCCAGGTCTCGGTAAGGCCCCCGTCCGCGCAGGGAAGAGAGTCACAGCCCACAGCCACACTGCGCCCCAGTGGCCGTCGTGGAGAGCAAGGTGGTGACACTCAGGTGGACAGATGTGTGCTGGGCGACCTGGGCAGGAGGCCGCACGCCGCACTTCCCCACCTGAGGCCGCCCAGGCTCCTAGCGGGAGCAGCAACACGAGCTCTGGTGCTACTTCCAGGGCGCATCCCCAAACCGCTGGCATCTCTCCCGTCCCCACCTGCCCCGCACCCGCCCCAGGCCACAAGAGCCTCCACAGCCGGGCTGGGCTGGGCCCACAGACGCCCAGCTGGGTCTGTCCCCAGGTGTCCCCGCGGCCTAACACTGGGAACGGAGGGCCCACCTGGGCCTAGAACCTGCTCCCTGCCCTGCCTGCCTCAGCTTCCTGAGCCCCAAAGCTGTACCTCACATTCCCATCTCCTCAGGTGCTGTCGCTGTGGGTGGCTCAGCTGGGGGTGCGGTGGGTGCAGCCGGCAGGGCTTTGCCAGGTGGCCCGAGGCCCGAGGGTGGGAGAACAGGATGGGGCCGGGTCTGGCCTCTGCCATGTCATGGACAACCTTGTGACCTTCGCCAGGGCCCATCCAGGACCAGTTGCCAACACATCCCACCCCCTCACCCCCCCGCCCCGCGACCAAGTCCGGGAAAGCTTGGGATTGTCCTCCCTCTGCTGGCCTTCCCTGCCCCACGGCCAGGGTGTGGTCTGAGGACCCAGCTGTGGCCATGTGCCCCCCACCCCCACCCTGGGCTGAGACCAAAGTCCTCCAAGGCCTGCAGTTGAATTGGTGGGGCCTCTCTGCTGCCCCCGGCCCCCCATCCTCTCTCCTGCACCCCTGTCGCCCCCCACAACCTCGGCCTCTGTCCTGGCCCCTGGCCCTCCTGCTTCTCTCCTGCCACTGGCTCCCACTCCCGGCTAGGCAGCTGCATGGCCGAGGGGGACCTGCTGAGCCGGGCAGCACCCACCTTCAGCCCCCGGGGAGGCCCAGGAAGGAGAACTCCACGAGAGAGCGCTGCCCAGGGTCCCCAGTGCTCGACGGTACAGGGTGAGGCCCAAAGTGACCCTGCTGTGGTGACTGCAGGCTGCCGACCCCCAAGGGGCACATGTCCCAGGTACCCAGACTGGTCCAGAGGAGGGGACCCCTCACCCCACCCGGTCACCAGCCCCACAGCTCCACTGCAGGAGGGTCCTCACCCTCTCGCCCACCTGCCCCACGCTGTGGACGGCACCCTGGCCCCAGCAGCCCCCTCCTCCCTTTCTGAACTTTCAGAGCTGCAACAACAGGCAAGGGGACCCCAGGATGCCCAAATGCACATGGATGGGGGGCTTGCTGAGCCCGGGCACGGGTCTTGGGGTCTGTGGGCTCAGGGCACCTGTTCCTCACCCAGGCTCCTGACCACCTGCCAGGCAGCTCCCATCCTTGCCTCTCTGAAGCTGCAGTGAGTGAAAACCTCCTGGCGTCAGCCCCTTCCTGTGTTCCAGGGTCCCGGGTCTCGTTTCCCCAACCGGGTTACAAATGGCTTGAAATCTGACCTTTTAAGGTTGGGGGTGTGAGCTAACACTTCAGACAATGTGCAAGAAATTCAGCAAATGTTTGGAAAACCAACATAAAAGCAGCCCCTTTTTTGTTAGAAGATACATTTCTGTGTGTGCAACTTGAGGCTGAAATAGTCGGGCAGTCGCTGATCATCTGAAACAACAAAACGTGCCAAGCACCGTAGTCAGTAGGAGCCACAGGCTGGGGACCGTGGCACATGGAAGGGTTCGGCGAAACTCAAGCGTTTCCCTAATTTGTGCAGATACCGGAGCCCCCGCCATGTCTGCCTGCAGGCTGAGGGTGGAGGCTGCTCTGGGGGGCTCTCGGGACAGGGGCATCTGGGGTGGCTGCACGGGGTGGGGGGCGGGGGCTGGGAGGCTTCCAAGGAGGCCAGGTCCACCGGCTGTGCTCCCGCAAGTCCAGAGTTCACCAGGAAGGAGGCCGGAGGGAGGGAGCCACAGGCAGAGTGCTGGGCCTGGGGGGTCGGCCCAGGCAGGTCTCTGCTGTCACCGCCCTGGGCACTGCAGAGTGGACAGGGGTCGTGGGGACGGGGAGCTGGAGTCTGCGCCAGGGGCCACAGTGGTGACCTGGCGTGAGCCGCTGTGTCTGGGCTGGCTGAGCCTCGAGTCTGAGGAGTGGAGGGTGGGGGGGCCTGAGGTGCAAGGTCATCTGGGCCTGAGCACTAGGGTGTGGAGGTGTCTGTGCAGGGGTGCCTGGGAGGCAGCTGACCGGGGTCACCCGCTGGAGGTGGGAGCTGGGCACCCAAAGGTGTGAGATGGCCCAGTGCAGGGAGAGGGGTCGGGGGACCCAGGGTAGGAGGAGAAGATGCAGCCAGCCCAGGCGGGAAGGTGGGAACAGGCAGAACCAGGTGGGGCTCTTGGGCAGGGCCAGGAGTTGGGGCCGCGTGGGGACCACACTGAGCCCCCAGGAGGGCTTCAGGGAGCCAGTGGGTGGGGCTCAGAGATGGGGGCCTGGGGGCTGAGGGGAGGGTCCTGCCTCACATTTTAAGATAGAGAGACTCAGCCTCTACACAGGGTGACCTGTTCGTGGTGACACCTGGCAGTGGGAGCCTCCAAGTACAGAAAAGACAGCGGGTGGTTAGGGTTAGGGCCTGTCCAGGGTGAGGGCATTTCGAAGGGAGTGCCAAGGGCCCCCCATGTTGTCCTCAGAGCCCCCAAACTCCACCAATGCCTGGCTTTTGCCCTCTCAAGGGGGCAACCAGCCCAGGGCTACAGTGACCACCTGGGAAAGGCTTGTTATGGCGGGTCCAGACCCTGCAGGAAATGCGTTCTGGGCCCATCCGCCCTCCTACCCTCATGCACGTCCTCTCAGGACGAGTTGCAGCACTGGGGAGGCCCGAAGGCTTTTCCTGGCTAATAACAAACTCCGGGGTCAGCCTGCCCTCCCAGCAGCCTCCCCGAGCAAGGCTGACTGCCTGGCCAGTGCTCCGGAGGCCGTCACTGGACTTTCAGATGCCAGGTCCTGAATTGGACGCGGGGACTGGCCTGGCGGTGGCCCCCAGCTTGCACGGAAAGTGCGAATTCACTCACTCCACAGGGTACACCCACCAGACGGGAGCGGCCGAGCTTTAGGACAGGTGTTCTGGGAGCTCCAGGCTGAGGCTGGCCCTCCCTGCCACCCTCACTGTTCCTGGGTCAGTGAGCTCCAGGACGCAGCCAGCCTCAATGCGGCCCCGACTGGAAAGCCCGAGGGGCCAAGTGCTGAAGGACACGGGAGGAAGGCGGAGCCACACAGAGGCAGGGGCAGGAGGAATGGAAAGAGCTTTGAAGAGACGGAGCAGAAAAGAGGGATTCAGAGGGGAAGGGAGCCCACCGCAGACACAGGACAGACGACAGGTGTCCTTTTCCAGCCAAGCCTGCCCGGTACACTGGGCCCTTTAACCTGCTATCCCCAGAGCCTGTCCCTCCCCAGTCCTGCCAAGGACATCAGCCTCCAGGCCCCAGCAGACCCTCTCCTCCTTACCCTGCCCCCATCCCAAAACCACTCTGGAAACCTCCTGGGCGCCTGCTGCTCTGGTCTTGTCTCTCTGGGCTGCAGGATGCCGCTAGGAGGTGACACTTGCGCTCACGTCCCCGCCACCTCCAGCAAGAGCCCCGGTGCCGGTACTGGCCAACACGCTGAGACTTTGATCCTCATGAGCTCTTAAGAAAGCCGACCTTCCTATCACCTTGCCTGGGAGTCACCTGCAACTCCCGTATTACTGACTCTCTGGAAGCCAGTTAAGAGAGGAGAAATCACACAGACTAGGGTGTTTAGAGAAAGGAAGACAGTCACTAGGAAAATTGCTCCTATAAATAGGGTTCCACTGGGTTTACCCTTGAGTAGGAGCATGGATTTTCTTTTCTGCCCTAGAGACGAAAAAACATCATTGCTGTGCTTGACTGCAAGAAGTTCCTCTCTCGCTGTAAAAAGCTGCAACAAACCCGACAGAAATCCTGGCCGAGAGGATTCCCTGAGCGCAAGCGCCGGGTTCTGAGCCGACGCCAGGGCTAGAGCCCAGCGGAGACCCCGGGGAGCCCGGAGCGGGCTTCAGACCCGGCGCCGGCCCAGGGTGGGGAGACCCGGGCGACCCGCGGGGCCGCTGCGCTCCGGACATGACGGAGATGGCACAGGGAGACCGCAGCAGCGAGAAAGGCGAAGACCTTGGCTCTGTCCCTGGGGACGCCCGCCCGGGCCCCGCACACCCGCCGGCACAGCGGGCTGGGGAAGGGGGCATCCCGCGACGGGCCAGCCCGGGGCCACTCACCGATCTTGGCCAAGCTGGCCACGAGGATCCAGATCGCGATGATGTACGGGTCCTGGACGTAGTGCCATTCGAAGGTGACCACCTGGAAGCCCTGACTCGCGCCGCTGGTTTCCTCCTCGATGCCCCTCGTCCGCGGCAGCCGGCTCAATGCCAGCGCCAGTGCCAGCAGCATTCCCCAGCCAGGGCCGCCGGCCCCGTGCCCCGACATTGCCGCGCCGCTCAGCGCGCAGCGCGGATGCGCATGTCGCGGCGAATCGTGCTGCGCAACCGGGCGCCGGCTCCGCGCGCTCTGGGTGCCAGCGGCAGTCGGGTCCCGCCCGCCCGGGCGGCCTTTAATCCAGCGGTTCCCTCCCGCCCCGGGGCGGGGCCTTCCCGCCCCCGCCGCGCACTAGCGAGCGCAGACCACGCTGCGCCCTCAGCGCGCCCGCGCCGCCCGTGCACGCCGCCCCTGGCCAGCGGCCCAACCCACCGCACCTCCGCGCCTTTCTCCCGCACCGCCGGTCGCGCTCGGATCCCCGCCTCTGCCGGACCGCGGCCGGCCTGAGGTCCGCCAGGTACTCCTGCGAAGGACCAGAACGGCCGCCTCCCTTGGGGGTAGAGCGCAGCTCCGGGGGCAGCCGGCGGGCAGGGCCGGGGACCCTAAGGACCTGGCCGCCAGGCGGGTGGGGTGGGCAGTTCCCGGTGCCTCGAGCGCCACTCGACAGCGTTCCTGAGCTCCCTTGGCCTCAGTCCTTATGCACAACGCAGGACCTGGAGCCCTGCAGACCCCATTAGGGGCCCGAGGGTGCAGAGAGGGCCCAGGCTGCAGAGAGGGCCCAGGCTGCAAGTCTCGCGCTGCCCACAGGATCCACGTTCCACAACAGGATCCAACAACTTGTCAGAAATAAGCACCCCCAGCCTTGTGTGGTGCAGCGTGAAAGTCTCTCTGCCCCTCCCCACAGCCACCCGCCCTTCCTCCGAGGGCCCGGCTGACCTGGGAACCCAGGAGGCGTGGAGGTGCCAATCTGACCTCCAGCATCAGGACTGGAACGTCCTTTATTCCCCTGGGGCTTGGGTTTATGTTCAGCCCTCAGCCCCCTCCTGCCAGGGCCACTGTCTACGAAGCCTCGCCTGGGCTTCTCAGGCTCCACGAGGCAGGCCACGTCTCTCCTTTCCTCCCCAAGCCACCCTGCCACCGGGGCGCAGGGCAGCCATCAGCCCCACTCCTTGGAGCATCCCTGACTTCTGCTTTGCTCCTGCTCTTCCCAGTCTGTCAGCACACCTGTTCGTTCTGCCTTCAAGATTCTTACAACCTGGCCACTGCTCAGAACCTGCAGCCAGAAGCTGCAAAGGCCTCCTGCCGGGTCCCCTGCCCTGCCCTTCCAGGCCCTACTGTGGGGACCCTCCAACCCAGGAAAAGCTCTGGTTCTCCCAGGACCCAAATCCCGAAGCTCTGACCCCAGCCCGTCTCCCCACACCAAGCACTTGCCCCTCTTGGGGCCTTTGCACCAATGGTTCCCTCTGCCTGGAGGGAGCTTGCCTGCAGCCCTTACTTCCTCGGGCCCCTTGGGGGCTTTGCTCCAGTGTCACCTGTCCTTGTCCCACCCCCAACCTCTCAGCTCACAACTGTGGCACCGGCTGCTTGATTGGCCTGTCAACTGTCTGCCCTGTCCCTGGCGGTGTTTGCTCCATGAGTGAGGGGCTTTGTCGCAGGGCTTGCTCAGTATCCCCAGAGCTTGGAACAGTGCCAGCACACAGCAGCACTCAGAGAACGCTGGCTGAACAGGCGGGTGATGGCTGGATGGATGGACACACAGACGGTGGGCAGGCAGACGGATGTGTCTCCTAATGTCTGCGCACATCTGGGCTGCAGGGCAGTGCTGGACTGGATGACTTTATCCCTTGGGGCTCCCCCAGTTCCACACTGATGGCAGGTGGTCTGTGTAGCAGAGGGAGGGTGTGTTCCAATCGTGCTCAGCTGGATGATCTGGCCGGGTGGCTGGCCGCATGGACAGAGGGGCCCTGGAATATAGCACCAGGCAGGAGTATGAGACTGACCCCAGGGTGGTCCTGTGGGTGGGTGGGGGGCACCAGAGTCACTCTCAGCTCAAGCGTGTCCATGCTGAACCTGCTTCTGTGTCCAACTCGGTTCCTGGCCTCCTGGCCTAGATAAGGAGCCCCAGGGTGAGAGCCGGCTCCCTTCAGCGAGACCTGCTTCCCTGCTCCTCCTGCTGGTTCTGGGGAAGCCCTTAGGAAGGGCGTCCCTTTGAAGGCGCTGCCCTTGCATTCCACAGGAGGCCACACTCCTGCCAAAGCAACGTGTGCCGTGATGCCCAAGGACCATCGGCCACCCTGCCCTTGCGGGGGTTCCCCCAAACCAGCCTGTGTCCTAAGGGGCTGCGGCGTTTCGCCTGGGAGGGCTTCTGAGACCACAGTGCAGTTCAAAGGGCAGACGAGCAGAGTGTAGTCACGCGGGCTCATGAATTCAGGATGGACACTGATGCCTGCCACTGGCCATCGGAGGGTGTGCTGCCAAGAACAAGGCGAAGGGAATGAAGAATGGAAGGGCACTGAGCCCCTGACGTGGCCTGGCAAGAGCAGGGCACACCCCTCTGCCCATGATGCACCACGCAGGTGAGACGTGTGGCTGTTTGGTGTCACTTGTGGGCATTTGAAGGGTGCAATGTATCCGCACTCCAAGGGTGCTACCCAGGCCCCAGTGCCCGAGAAGGGCATGTCAGTGAGGACACCAGCATTAGAAGCAGAAGTCAGCTACAGGCCTACTGTATACACTGCCGTCAGTGGAGTAGGGCCATGGAGTGGGCAGCCCCCAAGGCCTCGTTTCCTCTAGTTGGGCTGTGGTTTGGGCAGGGTTGTGGCCCCTACCACTGCAGGGCTACCATCCACGTCAGCCAGACTCTATGGACAGTGCTCCCTGAAATTGTGCAGTGCACAACCTGCACAGCCTCATGGCCAAATGCACTCAGAGGCCTGGTTGTTCATGTGGTTGGGGGAGTCTCGGGAGATGTCCTGCAGGCACGTGATGATCTGAGAGCGGCCCTACTCGCCTCCTCCATCGGGCAGGCACTAGCAGCATTCTGGAGGCCTCCCAGTGGCCTGGACCCCCCAGCCCTGCAAGTTTGCCCACACGCAGGAGGAAAGGCCGTGGCCGTAAAACATCCTCAAAAACCTTGAAGTAATGCAAAAGACCAGTCCAAAAAGAACCATACTCTGCCCAGCCTGCCACGGCATCTGAACTTCACAACTAGGAAAATAAAAGTGAAAACATCCTAGTCC
>RJWJ010040238.1:0-14062 GCA_004363605.1 Indri indri | reverse complement strand
AAAAGATTTGACTCACCCAAAAGGTCTAGCAAATCTAAATTTGCATGTACATAAAAACATAGCCTCAGAAATGCAGAAAGCAGGCCAGGTGTGGTGGCTCACGCCTGTAATCCTAGCAGTCTGGGCGGCCGAGATGGGCGGATCATTTGAGCTCAGGAGTTCGAGACCAGCCTGAGCAAGAGCGAGACCCCCGTCTCTACTAAAAAAATAGAAAGAAATTAGCTAGACAACTAAAAATATATATAGAAAAAATGAGGCAAGCATGGTGACACATTCCTGTAGTGTCAGCTATTAGGGAGGCTAAGGCAGAAGGATTGCTTGAGCCCAAGAGTTTGGGGTTGCTGTGAGCTAGGCTGACACCACGGCACTCTAGCCCGGGGGCAACAGTGTGAGACTCTGTCTCAGAAAAAAAAAAAAAATGTACAAAGCAAACATTAACAAAACTAAAAGAAAATAGACAAATCCAAAATTACAGTTAGGAGACAGTAACACATTTTCCCCAAAACTTTGAAAAAAACAAACAAAAAAATCCGAAAGGAATCAAAGGGCACACCACTTAACTGGAGAAATCGGCCCAAAATAACCAATACCAAGATATATTCTAGTAAAATATAGGACTTAAAAAAAAAAAAGGGTGAAAAATCTTCTGGATTTCCAGGCAAAAAGACCAACTAACTTATAAGGGAAAGAAAATTTGATTGCCAAAATCATTATGATAGTAACATTTTACTCCAGAAGAAAATAAGTAAGATATTTAAGATATTCAAGAAAAGAAAATGAAAGCCAGGATTTTTTTTTAATCTAGCCAAATTGACTTTTAAATATAAATATTGCAGAAATATTGTGTCTGGAACATGCAAAAATTCAGGGAATATTAATGCTATAGCCCTTTCTTAGGAAACGGCTAGAGAATGAAGTTTTGACGACTGTGTGTGTTGTGTGTGTATCTCTGTGTGCTGTGTGTGTGTGTGTGTGTGTGTGTGTGTGTGTATGAAACTAAACCTGCATGAGGGATATAAAAGAGAGGATGGTATGTCCTAACTGTATGCTCCCTAGAAGAGGAGGAGCAAAAGAAGGGGGAGCTAGGTCTGTTTAGAACACACACATAAAATAATCTTTCCAACTGTTTTCAGTCACCAAGTTCAGACAGTAGTGTATCATTTTCCACTAGAAGAAACCAATGCTTCAAGAGGAAATGTCTGGGACAAGAATTGTACAAGATGAGCCTGAAGTGTCTTGTTATACCAGACAGAAAAGCAGCTTTCAGAAACACAGGACTCAAGTGGCACTCCATCTGCCCAAATGGGACAATTTGAGCATCAAGAGTAATTGCGGCAGTGGATGAAACACATCCAATATGTTTAAACCCGCTGGCTCATTACGATATAAAAAAAATAAAATACTAATTTGTCACCCTTGGAGGATGCTGAGAAACCAATTCTTTATTTTGAAAACTGGTAAGTAAAGGGAGTTAATTAAGCGTTTATCTTGCTTCTTCTACTGAACTGTACAACTGGGAATGAAACAGTACATGAGGTGAAATTTCTCTTTCTAGAATATTCTAGGAAATGAATGAAAAAGGAATGAAAGAATTATAATAGCACTATTTTACAACCCTGAATGAATTAATGCACCTAGACATCGAACACCAATAACTGCTAAATCTCATAAAGTGGGAATTCCAGACATTAAATGCCTCCCGATGTCAAACAAAACAGGCAACTATTTATGAAGAATCTTACCAAGAAACAACAGCAAAACCAACCCGATTCTGATTTGACCCCTAGATGCAATTACCAATTTACAGGAAATACAGAGGATAGAGGAACATGTTAAGTTATGCCATGGAAATGTAATCAGCAAAATCTAGCATAGGAGAAACTCTACAGGACAAATGACCTGATTTTTTAAAAAACAAATTATGAGAAACAGAGAGGAAGAGGAAAACTACAGGTTGAAAGAGACGTATCAAAAGTTAAACAAAAAAGTCAAAATTAAACAATAGTGTTTAGGTATTTACACTTGGGTGACAAAATTATTAAGATGAGAAGGTAATTACCATAAAAGTCAGAATAATGTTAACAGCTACGCTGGCGGGTGAGGGAGAGGACACTTGCTAGTAAGCTCTATATTCCTGTATGGGTGGTGGTTGCAAAAATGTTCACCTTCTAAAAATTCATTAAGCTGTACGTTGTTTAATGTGATTTTCTGAAGGAGTATTATATTTAAAAATAAAAAAGTTTTAAAAAATCAAAGTTTTAAATAACATGATTAACAAATTTGACCTAATTGATACGTATAGAACACTGAGCCCAACGACCACAGAATACACGTTTGTTTTAAGGCCGCATAGACCATTTACAGAAGTTTATCACATTTTGGGTCATAAAGTAAGTTGAAACAAACTCCAAAAAATTGAAATCACAGAGCATATTCTCTGACTACAGTAGAAATGAGATTTTAATTTTGAAAAGATAATCATAAATCTCCATATGTTTGGAAATTCATAAACTTCTAAATAACACTTAGATCTGCAATCCACCATCCCTGGGCTGCGGACCAGTATTGGCGTGTGGCCTGTTAGGAACCAGGCCACACAGCAGGAGGTGAGAGGCGGCAGGCCAGTGAAGCTTCATCTGTATTTACGGCCGCTCCCCATCGCTCGCATCACCACCTGAGCTCCGCCTCCTGTCAGATCAGCAACAGCATTAGATTCTCATAGGAGTGCGAACCCTACTGCGCGTGCGAGGGATCCAGGTTGCGTGCTCCTTCGAGAATCTAATGCCCAATGATCTGAGGTGGAGCTGAGGCAGTGATGCTAGTGCTGGGGAGCGGCTGCAAATACAGATTATCATTAGCAGAGAGATTTAACTGCACAATAAATGTAATTCGCTTGAATCATCCCGAAACCAGGCCTCCCACCCTGCCCCTCCAGTCTGTGGAAAAATTGTCTTCCATGAAACCGGTCCCTGGTGCCAAAAAGGTTGGGAACTGCTGACTTAGATCACAGACAAAATCACAAAAGAGCTTAGAGAACATTTTGAACCAAACAATGATATATAATATAAATCTCAAAACTTGTGGCATACATCTAAAACTATGCCTGTAGAGACATGTATGCCTTTCATGGCATAATAGAAAAGAAGAAAGACTGAAAGTTGATAATCTAAGCATTCTTCTCAAAGCACAATTTTGTCAAGGAAGGCAAACCAAACCCAAAAGAAGTAGAAGGAAAGAAATAATAATAAGAACAAAAACTAATAAAATAGAAAACAGAGAAATCAGCAATGCCAAAAATTGGTTCTTTGTTCAAAAAAATTAAATTACTAACTGCTGCCTAATTTCGAAAAAGTCCAAACAACCAGTGTGAGGGATGAGAAAGAAGACATCACTATAGATCCCACACACATTCAGAAAATAATAAGCTGGTATTATGAACAGTTTGGGGCATTACATTGGAAAATTTACAATGAGCAAATTCTTAGAAAAATACCACTTACCAAAACTGACATAAGAATAGAGAATCTAAATAGTCCATATGCATAAAAGAGATTAAATTTGTTATTAGATCCTCCCCCACAAATGAACACCCCAGATGGCTTCGCTGGTAAGTTCTACCAAACTTTTAAGGAAGCCCTTACACTAATGTTACACAGACTTTTCCAGAGATTAGAAAAAGAGGAATAATCCCAAACTTACTTTGTAAAGCATAGCCTTGATACCAAACCTGACAGAAAAATTACAAGAGAGGAAAATGTCAGGCCAATGTCACTAGTATACATTTTTTAAATCCTTAAAAAAAAAAATTAGCAAACAAAATCCAATGATACATAACATATTTATTTATTTTTAATTTTTTTTAGAGACAAGGTCTCGCTCTGTCGCGCAGGCTGGAGCGCAGTCATACCTCATTGCAGCCTTGAACTCGGGGGGCTCAAGCGATCCTCCTGCCTCAGCCTCTCAAGTAGCTGGGACTACAGCTGTTCGACACCACGCCCAGCTAATTTTTCCCTTTTTTGTAGAGATGGGGTGTATTCATGCTGTCAGGGTAGGGAAACTTAAACAGAACACAAAAAGTACTAAACAAAATGGTTTATAAATTTGCATACGTTAAATTTAGGAACTCCTGTTCATTGAAAGACGGCATGAAGAGAATGAAAAGGCTAGCCACGAATTGGAGAAAACATTTGCTACACAGAGAACCAATAAAAAGCCCATATCTAGAATATGGAAAGAACCCCTAAAAACTGATAAGAAAAAAAAAATAACAACCAAACAGAAAAATGGGCACTACAGAAGATTTCCAAATGGCCAAAAAACATTGGAAAAGGTGGTAAACCTCATCAGTAATCAGAGAAATGCACATTGAAACTACAGTGAGACGCTATCACTCACCTACCCAACGGCTAAAATTTAAAAATCTTACAACTGCTGAGTCGCTGGTGAGGAAGAAGATCAATGGAAACTTCCATAGACTGTGGTTGGGAGTATGAATCTGTACAACCACTTTGGAAAACGGACATCATCTAGTAACGTTAAATATGTGCATATCCTATGACCAGCGATTCCTCTGTCAGATATTTCCCCCATGGCAATGTAGAACACCAGGAGGCTTGTACGAAAACGTTCATAGTAGCCCTGTTTGTAATGTCAAAAAAAACCTCTCAACAATCCAGCTGTCCTACAATGATAAAATAGTTAAATAAATTGTGATGTATGCATACAAAGGAACGCCATGTAGCATTGGAAATGAATGAGCTACATGCAACAACCTGAAAGAATCTCCCAAGTCACAGAAAAGTACCTACAGTACGATTCCGTTTATTTAAAGTATAAAATGCAAAATGACGCAAAGCAACTCTCAGGCTGCAAATATCTACAGTAAAACTAAAAGAAAAGTAGAATGATTAACACGGAATTCAGGGCCGTGGTTACCGCTGAAGGCTGAGGGGCAGGGGTGGCATGGGGAGGTTAACAGGGGACTTGAGAGGAAATAGACCTGGGTTCTATTTCTTTGCCCCAGTGGTGGGTATATGGGTGTCTCTTATATCATAATTCTTCATGTCTTATATTTCACTAATATTCTTTTATACATACTCAGTATTTTACTTCAAAAACATTTTTTGACTAAGCTACAAACATGCAAAAAAGTGAAAATGGCTTATAGTGACATTTTTACCTCACCCCAAGATTAACCACTATTAATGATTTGGCATTTATTTTTTCAGATTTTGTTCTCTGCACATGACTAACATACGTGTGTGTGTGTGTGTGTGTGTGTATTGGGTAAAATATGCATTTTTTTTCACATGCACATTTGCATTTGTGCAATGTTTCCCTGGGTCTCACCCAAGGACAAGATGCACTTTTCTTTTTGCCTGCTTGCAGTGTTTTTGTTTGTGTGTTTGTCTGTTTTATAATACATTGAGTTGATTGAAGCCTGCCCATGCAGACCTACACTGGTGAGTCCAGCCATAACGCTGCCGTGATTTTCCAAGGTGAGTGACCATACAGTGTCCTCTTTACTCATCAGCAAGAAGGCCTGGGAGGAGAGGAGGGCAAGGTTCTGTCCTGACAAGAAAGGACAGAGGAACTGGGCTTGGGAGAAATCTACTCAAGAAACAGCCACTCACATCCTTAAGAAACACAGGGTAGTTTGATGAAAATCTCATCCGTGTGGCATCTCTCTTTCCTTTCCATTTTTCGTCACTGGGAAGGCCAACTTAGAACTTGTGGTTCGGGTGCTGGCCGAGCTACCAAGCAGTCACTCTGGCCTCCTAATCTCTGCTTCCTAATCTCTGCAATGGGTCTAACTTGCTCTTTGCGGTGATGGCGCGAGCAAAGCAAAATCCTTTTGTAAGGAAAGTACGTCGTGAACTCAAAAGCGTTAGGCATTGTGAGGTCCTTTTCACGAGGTAGCCTCTGCAGGACCGCTGGAAAAAGAGTTTGCTAAGCAAGTGGAGGGTGTATGCACTTGGGCAGAGGGAAGGGTTAGCCTGGAAAACATCTCTGGCATTTCGAAAGAAACCTTGGACCCCATCACCAATTATTCTTAATCCGTTCTTCACCCAGGTCACCCAAGAACCCCTGCTGGACAAGGGCCACACTTGACTACATGTGGATCGGAATGTCCCGCAGCTGCCCGGCTCGTGGAGATGTGATGCCGCTGGACTTTTCTGGGGCCAGCGGGGGCACCCCCACCCCAGAGCCTTCCCAACATCCCCCGCTTGGTTTGTATCTGTAATAAGCCTGGTTTTCTAACGCTCCCTGGGAGGCAGGATCAAAGAGGCTTCTGTGGCAGGGCTGAGCCCTGGTCCCCACTGACTCGCTCCCTGAGTGCCCTTGGGCAAGTCACTTGGCAGCCACTTTGGCAAACCTCTGGTTTCTCATCTATACAGCAGGGACAGGACAATCCCCTCCTCTCAGGGCCTGTGAGGGTTAAATAATTCACACAAGGCACTGGACGATGGCTGGCATTCAGGGAGTCTTCATAAAGTCTTAGCTATCACACTCGGGGAAGAAAAAAAGTCAAACTGTAAAGAGTTAAACTTTTCCCCGGGAGGCCTCACTGTGAGCTTTGGTACCAGAGATGGACTCAACTTGAAGGGTGGCTTTTCTTGACCGTGCACCTTCCAGGCCTGAGAAAGGGCAGCTAGAGGGGCCTTTGGCCCAGCCCTCAGGCTCCAGAGGACTCAGGCTTTGGCCCACGTGCAGAGCAGCCAGTAAGTCTTGTCACACAGGTCATAGCTAGTTGAGATCACCCGCCCACGCAGCTCAAGCTGCCCTGTCCCAACAGAGGGACAGCGGGTTGACCAGGGAGCTTCCCGCTCATGTGCTGTGCTGCTCACTTTCCACATGTGGAGACACTGCACCACACCCGCCACAGCACTGCATGGGGAGGGGAGGGGACCCCCAGTCCCCAACCACAGCCACCCACCCTAGGCGTGATTCAGTGTTCCAGCTTGTTTATGAGAGACCAGGAGTTCATTTCAAAATGTCAAATGATCCTCGGTGACTAATGGCCCCTGCTGTGCTGAATGTCTTCACGGAGGTTGTCCTTCTGTGCCTCGAGGGCTGCGCGCTCCAGGAACATCCATCTTGGTGTCTGTGGCAGGGAGCTACTGTGTCATCGAATCGCTCAGAAAAGTCCAGGAGCCACTGAACTGCCCAGACCCCGCCGGGGCAAGCCCTGGGGCCGTCTCTGCCAGAAGGCCCGTGAGGTCCTTTTCACGAGGTAGCCTCTGCAAGACCACTGGAAAAAGAGTTTGCTAAGCAAGTGAAGGGTGTGGAGGGTGGGAGCAGAGAAATTCAACAACCCAGAAAAAAGTAAGCCGTACATTGGACAAGTGGATCTTATGGGGTGTCCTCAGAAAACAACTGGATTATTTTATAATTCTCCCATTGAAACCTGCTCGGTGAGGCTACCTCTGATCCCACCTGTGAGCGAATTTCCAGCCAGGTCTGTGCCTCTGCTGCTCACTCCCAATTTTAAAAAGTCCTCCAGTCACTGTTTAAGAACTTTTATTATGAAAATTTTTGGATACACACAGAAAAAAGACAATGGTATAGTGAACCCCTGTGTAACTAATCACAGTCATGTCTGATCAATTCCACGCCCCCCCCACACACACACACTCTGTTTTTGCTGGAATATTTTAAAGCAAATCCTCTGATTACTTTTAGAAACAACTGGCCCTAAGTTCAGTAATGGTTAAGTCCAGCAAAGCAGAATAACGTAAGACACTTGAACTTCATTTGCAGTTAAAGCTCACTCTCCCATCCAGGCTGGCCTGCGGCAGGCTGGGAACCCGCCTTTCAAAAGGGGGCCAGGGTGGGTGTCCCCCTGCTCCCCACCTCAAGTTTCTCCTTCTCCTCTCGCTCACAGCTGTCTTTGGCTCCTTCGCAGCCCACCGGCGTCAGATAGTGAAGATAGGGGATGTTCCTACTGGCTCTCACAGGACAGGCAGGGGGCAGCGAAAATCCCAGAGCACGCTCTTCCTCTCTCCTCTGCAGGTCTTCCCTACTCAGGGCTGTCCCCAGAGCTGATGGACACATGGTGGAAACAGACACAGTAGCCCCTTGACCTTTGTCCGTGAGGGATACGTTCCAAGACCCCCCAGTGCATGCCTGAAACCACAAATAGTACCAAACCCTATATACGCTGTTTTTCCTATACATATATGCCTATGATGTTTAATTTATAAATTAGGCGTTGTAAGAGATTAACAACAATAACTATAATAGAACGATTATAACAACACATCACTACTCTTGCACTATGGGCCATTCTTAAGTGAAATGCGGGTTACTTGAACACAAGCACTGCACTAGTGTGACAGCGATGTGATAACTGAGACGGCTCCTAAGTGCCAAGGGTGGGGAGTGCCTACAGTGTGTACACGCGGGAAAAGGGATGATTCACATCCCGGGCGGCACAGATCGAGACAGCGAGAGATTTTATTACCCTCCTGAGAATGGCACAACATTTAAAACTTACCGAATTGTTTATTTCTGGAACTTTCCATTTAATATTTTCAAACCAAGGTTGACCTCGGATAACTGAAACCTCAGATAAGCGGGGGACTACGGTACTGTCCGTTTGCCTGGGTTGGACATCGGTGCACGTCAGGTAAACAAAACATGGAAGCTTGGTGTGGCCGTCCTTCACTAGGAAGACCTTTCTTCAATGGAAAGAAAAATTGGAGTGGGGTGCAAGTGGGGAAAATATGCACTGCTATTACCCAGTAGATGAAATGCAGAATTCTCATTCCTGCTCAGGTAATCCGGACTCTCACTTGGGAATGTGGCAATAGTTGTCACTTGTTGCCTTGGAGCTACACTGTCCAGTATGGTGGCCACCAGCCACAGGCGGCTGTTGAGCACCTGGGATGTGCTATAAGTGTAAAACTTGGTGCAAAAAATAATGTAAAATATCTTATTAATATTTTATATCAATCACATATTGAACTGATAATGTGTATATGTTGCATTAAATAAATGTATTATTAAAATTAGTTTCACCTATTTCTTTTTTCTTTTTTTTAGAGACAGGGTCTGCTCTGTCACCCAGCCTGAAGTGTGGTAGCACTGTGGCCTTCAACTCCTGGGTGCAAGCTCTCCCACCTCAGCCTCCTAGTTAGCTGGGACTACAGGTGCACGCCATCACACCCAGCTAATTTTTAAATTTTTTGTAGAAATGGGGTCTCACTATGTTGCCCAGGCTGGTCTCAAACTTCTGGGCTCAAGTGATCCTCCCATCTCAGCCTCCCAAAGCACTGAGCCACCATGCCTGGCCTCTGTTTAATTTTTTGATGTGACTACTATTAATAGAAGATTTAAAATTACACCTGAGCCTGGAATCCTATTTCCATCACACAGCACAACTTTAGGGACTCGGCTAAGAGCATGAGTGAAGTTGTTACATTTTAATACCATGTTAGAAAACCTCCCTCCCCTCCCAAGAAAAACTGGTCCTGGATCCCCCAAAGGCTTGATCTGGATGAGTGTCTAGTTGGACCCTTCATATTACAGATGATGGAACTGAGGCCCAGAGAGGACTGACCGGCCTGGGTCGTGGTCACCCCTGTGTTACTACCAAGCACTTGAGCTATTTCAAGCTATTCCTGAGAAACAGTGGAAAAGATGGGTGACAAATTTGCATAAAATCCTTCGTCCATTTATGCCTCAGAATGTAATCTTTCAGTGTCCCCTGGGGAATGCCAGCTGGGTGGCAAGGCCAGTCTGCAGATGCCCGGCCACCTGCAGAGACGCCAGCTGAGTGCCAGCCGGCAGCACGTGGCCCAAAGAGGCCTGGGTCTGAGGTCAATGAACCGGCTGCCCGAGCCCAAAACCTGGCCCACGGACATGTTTTGATTGGCCTGAAGCATCTGACAACTTTTTGAATCATTTGCCAACATTTCAACACTGGGAAATGTCAATAAAAACACGGGTTTCCGACTTCTCTTGAAAAATTGGCTCCCGTGGCACGAGGCCTGTTTTCCTGCCCGGCCACGGCCTGCTGCAGGCCACAGCTGCCACCCTGCATGTGGCATTGCCCCCTCCGTCCCCGAGGCCCCACCCTGCCCATCCCCTCCCAGCAGAGCGGCCCGGGGCAGTTGGCAGCTACAATCACCTAGGTCTCTAGTTTTTCTTAGAGCTACCGTAAGAAGGAAAGTGAAGTGTTTCTCATAGCGGTGTCTCTTCCAAAAGGCTAAGAAATGAAAGCTAGGCCAAAACAGCTTCAGGTTTCAAGATTTTTTTTTTTTTTTTTTTTTTACCCAGCCGCTTTCCCCATTTACTCACCATAGGCACTTGAGTTTGCCATCCCGATCTAATTTTTTTCTGCTGCAGCCCATGACGAAAGGGAAGGTGACCATTTCCCCATCTTCCGTGAGGAAATCAAGGCACCAAGAAGCCGCCGTCCACCACATACAAGGAGCCGGCTGGAGCCGGGTGCCTGGGGCGGGCGTGTCCTGAGCTCTGGGGCTTCTCCTCAGCTTCCTAACATTCCAGGGCCAGGTCATCAGTATCTGTCCGTCCAATGGGTGGCAGAATGCAGTTCAGTCAGCCATTCCGAGGCTGTTCCCAGGCCACACCCAGACACAGAGAGGAAAGGGACACGGTTTAAGCTAAACGGAGGGAGGAGACATCCGAGGGAGCAGTTGCCTCTGGCGAAATGTTCACCTGCTACTTTTAGCTCTTTGGAGACATCCTCTGTCCCTGATGGCATGTACCCTCCGGGCCTGGAGCCCAGTCCTGTCTCCCAGGGTGTGTGGGGCCGGCCACACACAGATGCTTCCAGCTCTCAGAATGGGCTAAGCAGGGTGCCAGACCAGGCCTGACCTGTGGGGTCCACACCCGGACCACAACTAGGCAGCCCCCAAAGCCAGGGGGTGCTTCTCAGTTCCCCTGCGGAAGAGCTTGGACACTCCTAATTGTCCCAGGAGACCTGGGGACTGTTTCTCGTACCCAAACAAGCAGGCAGGACAGGGCAGGCTGCCTCAGCAGGGGAGGAAATTGGGCTTTAAGTATAACGAAAGCTGCTTATATTGTTAAAAAATATACTTGGTTTTTAATTACTTTAAGAATTGTGGTTATCAGAGACAGGGGAGGGGAGAGGAGATGGGGAGAGATTGGTTAATGGATACAAAGTTGCAGTTATATAGGAGGAATAAGTTCTAATGTTCTGTAGCACTGTAGGGTGAATACAGTTAACAATAATTTATTGTATATTTTCAAATAGCTAGAAGAGAGGATTTTGAATATTCCCAACACAAAGAAATGATGGGTGTTCGAGGTGATGGGTGTACTAATTACTCTGATTTGACCATTACAAATTGTGTACATGTATCAAAGTATCATTCACCACCCCCTAAATACATATTATATACTTATTCTGTGCGTCAATTAAAAATAAAAAACAAGAATAATTAGTCTACTTTATGGCGGGGGTGGGGGGGAGGATGAGACAGGAAGTGACAAGAGCAGAGCAGACAGATGCCCCTAGCAGCTAGCAGAAGCCCATTCGGATCTGTCCCCAAAACTGATTAACCGACATAGACGCTTGCCAAACTGCCTGGCCTGGGAGCAACGCTTGCTGGTCAGGGGGCCAAGGTGAGGAGTCCTTTGTTTCTCTAGGAAACGAGTGGAGAGTCACACTTGGGATGGAGAGAGGTGGAGAGAGGTGGCCAATAGGTGAGCCTCCACCTGCAGAGTTCCCGTTAGCTTGCTGCTTTGGCAACCACAGCATTTGCACTGTTTGCTTGTTTATGTGGGTAAAAGTATCATGCACTAATACGGAAAGATTGCTAAGTGAAACAAAGAGGTAAAAAAAACCTGTGCATTTAGTATGCTGCTTTAATGTTAGAATCAGGAGAAGTAAGAATATTACTCAGGGTTGCTGATATTTGCACCAAGAAAATGTGGAAGGATGCACAAGAAACTAACAAAAGTGGTTGTTGGGGACAGGGTGGAAGGAATGTCTCAGTCTCAAAGTATACATTTTAAAAAACTACAAGGAAATTCAAAATAAAGTGCTACGAACAACTTCATAAATAGTTTGAAAAGCAGAAGGGGAAAACCCATGCTGAATCCTACTGCCATAAACACCTAGATACAGTATATTCATTTTGGTGTTTCGTCTTCCTGTTTTTATTCATACACTTTTATATTTTACATATGGATATAGTCATAGGGTGCCTAAAATTGTCTCTTAATTATTTCATTGACCATCGTGTTTCATAGGTTGCCACGTAGGATTCATTTCGGTTGGCCAAATAAAAGTCTATCGACTTTGAGACTCCTCGCCTGGGCTGGGCATTGTGTGCACCTGGACGTGGGACCACGGCTTTTTCCCTGAGCTCAGAGTGGACAAGTCTCAAGCTCGTCACTCAGCAGATTTGTGGCTGCCACTGGGCCGACTGAGAGCAGGTGCAGGAGCAGAGAAACAGGCCAGGAGCCCCGCTCTTCCCCCAGGGCGACTGGGATTCACCTAGCACGGCCTGCGCCCCTACAGAAGCGTTGTATCCCCCCAGAGCTAAGAGTGCTTTAAGATTTGTTTACTTCTTAGTTTGAAGTAATTATAGATTGGAAGTTGCAAAAATAGCACAGAGAGGTCCCATGTTCCCTTCTCCCAGTTCCCCCAGTGGTTACTCCTTACATAAGTATAGTACAGTAGCAGCTCAGGAGATGGGCACTGATACAGAGTGAGTGAGTGTGTGTGTGTGTGTGTGTGTGTGTGTGTGTGTGTGTGTGTGTGTGTTGCTGTGCCATTTCACCACCTGTGCAGATTCCCGTATCCACCACCCCAATCAAGATAAAGAACTACTCAAGCGCCACAGAGATCTCCCCAGGGCTACGTCACACCACCCTATCTGCCGCCCCCTGCCCCATCCTTAACCCCTGGCGACCAGTAATCCGTTCTCCACCTGTCATTTTGTCATTTCAAGAATGTGATATAAATGGAATCATACAGTATGTGACGTTTTGAGATTGGCTTATTCTGGGACTATTTCAAATAAAGCCATCAGGAACAGGCGTGTATAGGTTTCTGTGGGGACACAAGCTTCCATTTCTCTGGGACGAACGTCCAGGAGTGCCACTGCTGGGTCATAGGGTAAGTGTCCGCTTAGTGTTTTAAGAAACTGCCAAACCATTTTCCTGTCTGTACCATTTGCGTTCCCAGTCAGCGTCGGGGAGACCTGGCCCCTCCGCATGGCTGTCTGCATTTGGTGTCAGAGCCTCTCGTGAACCTTCCCTGTGACAGCGAGAGAGGCAGATTCTTTACTGGGGTGGCCAATTGATGTTGCCTTTTTATTTTCTGTATTTTTGAGGCTTTAATGTCTTCAGCCTTGCTGACCCTGGCGGGCCTGCCCCTCCCAGGGCTGGCTGTCCCCTAGAGCTGGGAGTGCAAACGAAGCAATCCCGAGCCCAATCTCCCAATAGCCTCCAGTGTTGGGCTCTCACCCAAACCACCTGCCCCAATCCCCCCAGGGCCAGCGCTCAGACAATTAAGGCAGCCCCTCCGTCCCAGAGCCAGCTGAAATTACTCAAACCGGCCCAACCGAAACCTGCTAAACCTGCCGACCCTGCCTCGCTCCTCCCTTCCCACGAAAACCACGCACAATAAAGGCTCTCGCCCACGTGTTCCCCTCACTTCTGCTTCCCAACAGACCCTGGTCTCCTCTATCAAGTGGCCCTGCGGTGCTGTACGCCCCCTCGCCTTGGGACCTGTGAGTAACAAACAATCTTTTCAACGGCAGTTATCTCCTGACCTGTTGGCCTTACCATACCTGAATAGCAATAAAACCTGCATTTTAAAACATGAGGACCATGTAAACCAGTGGTCCCCAACCTTTTCAGCATCAGGGATTGGTTTCATGGAAGACAATTTTTCCACGGAACAGTGTGGGGCAGGGAGGCAGGGCGTGGAGGTCTGCGGCCCGGTCCTTAACAGGACAGGGACCAGTACCAGTCCGCAGCCCGGGTTGGGGACCGCACATGTAAGCCTATAGTTGCTGCTCATTGTCACCTTACCCCACATGAGGGAGAGCCTGCTGAGAAC
>RJWJ010040237.1:0-14062 GCA_004363605.1 Indri indri | reverse complement strand
TAATTTATTTTATTTTTTATTTTTCATTTAGTTAGAACTTCTGGAAAGAAAAACATTTAATTTAAAGATCTCGACTGGCTTTATTGAAATCAGAATCGGGCAACACTCCGCTTCATTAAATAGAGTAAGTGCCCCCGTGAGCCGAGGAGGGTGGCTTTATGGACAGGGGGGCTTTAGCAGCAGAAGCCAAGGACACAAACTGACAGGTCATTCCACAGTTACGTCTCTTGTAAGGCGGGAACAGGGAGGCAGAAGAGAGAAATAACTGATTCGTTGCTATCTGGCTACATCTACCTTCTTTCACGTAAGGATAAAAACAGGGAACTTTATTACTATACCCGGTTGAAGATCAAAACTTGGCTGTTTGGGAAATCAGGCTGTTTTCTCTCTCCTGATGTTTCGGAAGGTCGGATAATCACGGGGTGACATGGAACTTTAGCGTGGGCGACTCCGTTCTGATTTTCCATCTGGTCTGTGGGCCCATTGCGGGAGCTTCGTCCGGAGCAGCGGGCTTCTGTAGTTCTTGTTAGCCCCGGGTGGCTTTGGCAGACGGTGCGCACTCATGAAATGCCCTCCAGCGCCCGCTAACCTTTGCCATAATCCTAGTCACACAGGTAGTGGTGCTCACTCACGCATCTTCCAACAAAAAGGTAAACTGCAACCCAATGCGTTTGCTAACCCACCAGGGAAAAACACAGACACATAAAATGTGACTCCTTGCCATCATCTGACCAGGAACAGACACATCTGAAAGGTAAATGTGACAGTCAACTGAGTTGAAATGTGAATAAGTAAAGCTTTTCTAATTTTTCTGTTGAACAACATAAAAGTATGTTAATTATTTTAAGTCATCAACGTGTCTTCTGAAATCACAAGACCAGAGGAAAGTATACAACATAGAGGTGCTGAGAAGTGTCGCCTGCGCCGGGTAGCGGATGGCACTGTGGCACCTTGGTGGAGCTGAGCGCTCTGGGTGCCAGGCCCGCTCGGTACCTGCGCCTGACTCTCGCTGCATCCCCAGTGACCTGGTCCCAACAGGCTGCTGGTTCTTGTTTCCATTTTAAGTGATGTTTTTGGCTTCTGAGGCTGAAATTTGCCTGCGAGCAGGTGGGCGAGGCCCCTCTCGTGAGCCAGAACGGTTCACACGTACAGGTGTCTGTGAAGTCGCTCGTGGTCAGTGGCACAGCAGGAAAGGGCCTGGCCACTGTGCGGGAGCCACCTCCCCGCGAGGCAAGGCCGGTGAGGGAGGGAGGAGGAGAGGGACTTGGAGCGTGGCTGAATGTGGTCACTTGCGCAAGGTTCCCAGGGCGCTGTCACCGTCTCAGGTGACGATGGTCGGTCAACAGAGCCCCGTGTCGCGTCTCCCAATCATGGGCCAGTGGAAGGCAGACAAGCTAGCACTCGGATCCCAGATCGGGAAGGTCGGAAGCAGAAGCGCCTTCCCTGGGGGACGCCCCAGGCGCTGGCGTGGCCATTGGCGAGGAAACACTTTAATGAAAGGATGAGGAGCACAAAGTCCTCAAGACGCTTGTTTTAGAGCTAATGTCTCTTGACAGACGCCCCGGGGCCTTTCCTGGGATGACAGTGCGGAGAAAAATAATGTGGGTGGCCGGGCTTCATCTTAGCAACCGAGCACCTCGTATTGGCTTCCGGTTTGTGTCGTCAGTGAGCAAACGTGGTGACGGGCTTGGTCTCTGGTTTTGCCCCCACTTCTGCTGCCCTGCCCTGGGGCTGAGGTGGGGTGATGGTTCACCCACCACAACTCCCCATCCGCCCAGGGCCCAAGTCCCTGTGACCTCCGCCTCCCAGAGAGACAGCAGGTAAGTGATTCGCAAAGACACGGAGAGGCAAGATCTCCAAGTGGCCTCAGGTTAGAATGGACAGGTGTTTCGTGGGCTGACGCAGCCCTCCCAGAACCCCATGCTGGGCAAGCTCTGCAGGGTGGGGTAGCCCGCCTACTGGCAGGCTTGAAAGCCACCAGGCAGCCACTCGCACCCTCCTCTAGGTAGGTGCAGAGCTGAGGCAGTGGGAGGACCAAAGAGCCATGAGACCCGGTGCCTAACACTGATGACCATGTACCTGCACAAATCGTTTCTCTCCTTGAGACTCGGTTTCCCCATCTCTGAGACAGGGATATTACTACCTTTCCAGGTGTGGTAGGTGGGATTATTGGTCCCAGTTCTTCCAGCCCCTTCGAAGGGACGGTGCCATGTGATTTGCAGTGCCCTCCCACCAACCTCAGGTGAGTCCCCAACTGCCAGTGTGGGTCATGGCCCTGGACTTGCTTTGCCCGTGGAACGTGGGCAGAGGTGTCCATGTGCCAGCTCTGGGTCGGGGCTTCCTAGTCCTAGGTGTTCCTGCTGACTCTCTGGCACGTGGGTGGTCCACCCAGAAAGCACACTGACCCGGGCAGCTGAGCTCCTTCAGCTCTAGAACATCACCCCTGAGGCCGACAGAAATTCAATCCACAGCTCAGAGCCACCCACCAACTCAGCCGAGCCCAGTGTAGACGGCTTGGCCTGGAGACCCAAGACAGTGATGACAAACGCCTGTGCTGGTAAAACACTGAGTTTGGGGATGATTTGTTACCTGGCGTCACTGTGACAATTGTTGACTAATATACCAGGCCCCCTCATAGATTTGTTGTGAGGGTCTTGTAAAACAATGGGCATGGAAATGCTTCGTAAACTGCTTTATAAAAACATGCTCACCTAGAGTGAAAGCTCTGTAAAGGCAGAAAATGTTTGTTTGTTACTGTAACTGGATGAGTCCCTGGCAGAAAACAGTAGCTAAATAAACACAATATTAATGGATTGGTGGCTGGATGGAATGAAAATGAAAGGAACGTAGTATATATGTTAACCTTGGAACCTGTGCCTTGGGCAGTTTTCCCTGGGTTTAAACCACTGATTTTTGTTAGACACGAATACCCCTGAGAAAGCCAAGACACTGAATTGTTCTCTGTCGTGGCCCTTTCGTTGCAGAGCACCGATGCCAGAGACCCGAGTGATTGCAGAAATTGTACAGGACCAGGGGTGAGGCAAGAGACCTGAGAAACGGACCCCGGTTTGGCCCATGGCTATTTTGTGCAGAACCTTCCACAAACGCTTTGGGAGTTGTACTGAAACTAGCATGCTGCCCTCCACGGATTTCTTCCGTGAAGTGCACACGTATACACGCCCAAGCATGTGCACCTGTAGTCCCGTTTTCACGCTTACATTGGGGTTTTCATACCCATCTTCCCACCCAGGGAGAGACTTGTTGGAATGACCGGGAAACCGATTTGATCTCTCCTCGCTGCTGGCTCTGGGAGGTTAGGCGCAGAGTGCTGAGGGCGCGAGCTGAATCTCTCCGAATCCAAGCACAAGATGGGAGTGTTCAGCCAGGCCAAGCCCAGAAACTCGGGCTGAGCCTTTGCTTCTACTCTTGGTGGGGCCTTGGGCAGAACATAGCATTAAGGAGTTGGGTTGGAGGAACTCTGAATTCTCTGAAATCTGATTATTTCCAGCAGCTTATAAAGAAACAAAAGGGGTTTTACCTGCATCGCTTGGTGATGGCGCCGACTGGGCGCAGGACTGGCTTGTGCCGGCCACGCCGCCAGTTCTTGCGCCATTCCGGAGACTCGGTTTCCCAAATCCGCGCAGTCCCGATGCATGGGTCTAGCGTGGTCGAGGAAAGGTGTTAAATGGTTTGTTTGTGCACATTTGCCGAGGACTCTCCGAGGAAGGGCTGGGACAGTGCGGCGTAACTGAGAGCCGTGCGTCATGGCACTGACTTTTATGCTTACGAAGCCTTGTGCTCTGAACGAGGACGTGGCTGGAGCCGCGCTCTAAGCCTGGGCGCCCACGCAGGGTGCCGCCTCCTGACACCTCAGGCCGACAGGCTCCTAAGAGTAGGAGCAGGCGTCTCCCGAGACCCTGAGCCAGCCACCCCCAGACACGGGAGGCCAAGGTTTCCCTAAACCCCGAGACTTCCGGGCTGCATGTGCCATCTGGATGCCTTTTGCCAAACCCCCAAACCTTCCCCACACGCCAAATGGCATCGAGCCGACCGCGGTCACACTTGAAAGGCAGGGGTGGCCCGACTCCTTGCTGGCTGTGGGAGACCCAGGGGCCGTTTGTTCGCCATCTGGGGCACTGAGGGCCATTTGGAGACCTCCCCGCAGTGCCTGGCTCACACCGCGCCTCGATCCACCCCCACCTGTGCAAACCTTTGCTTGTTTATGTTCTTAGCGTGGAGGGTGGGACTGTGCCTTCTGGCTGCTGTCACCCCGTGGATCTCCCGGGCTCCTGTTGATGTCAGCAGATAGGACAGCAGAGCAGGACCCGCAGGAACCAGGGTGGTGACAGAGCCTGGCAGAAACGCCACCCCTGGGAGCCAAGCTGTCCTTGCTGTGCCAACACTCACCAATAAAACTGCACACCCGCCTGCTGCCCTCCCCGCCAGGCTGCCGAGCCCACCCGCCCTTCCCGTCCTCAGCTCTGAGAGTGACTGCTGCCTATGTCCCTGGTCTCCACCGTCAAGCTGCACCCTGTCCCCAGCTCCTCTCTTCGGCAGGAAGTCACGTGCCCTGTTTGGCCAGTGGTTACCCCCGTCGTTTGCACAGGGCGTGTAGCGAGGGGTCAGCCCAGCAGTCCTGGGTGTCCACACCGGCACGTTCCGAGGAAAGGTCGGGCCCCCACCGCTCCCTGGGAGGGAGCCTTCGAGCCCTTGGATTACCTTGCGTGGTGCGGGTGCCAGAGAGTTTATGGAGCTCATGTCAACGTGACTTACGTGGGGCCTGGGCCGCTGAGTGGCTAAGAGTGAGTGACTTAGGTCAGCGGGGGCACTCTACGCCTGAGTGGCTGACCCCCAGGAGAAACCCGGACACCAAGGCTGGAGCTGGCCAGCTGGTGGGCAGCACCAGGTGTGTGCCGTCACAGCCACTGCTGGGAGAATTGGCGCGTCCCGCCTTCCATCGAGAGAAGGCGGCCGGCAGCTCACTGCTGTCTTGCCTGGACTCCGCCCCACACACCTTCTCCTTTTTATTTCCATGTTTCCTTTTGCTGCAGGAAACCGTGACCAGGCGTGCACCAGCGTTTCTGGGTCCCGCGAGTCCTTCCAGCGAATCGTTGACCCTGAGGGTGGTCAAGGACTTCAGAGGAAAAGGGGGACGGACGGTGACACCTTCCCCGGCTGCTGCCAGGGAGGGCGGGGAGCCGAGGTCCAGCTGTCCCAGTGTGACCGTGTGAGCCTGCCTAGGAGGCAAGCCACTGTTTCAGACCACACGGGGTGTCCCGTGGTCCACCCCACACCCTCTCCCTGGAAAAAAACCCTCTCCCCTGCCTGGTCTCACATCGGTGACAGGCACACAGATGCCCAGAGACCCCAGGGTAAGGGCTGGGTCGGGCTCTGATCCCCGACAGGAACACAGACCCCCTCGGGGAGGGCCCCACCCTGTTACCGACCTTGCGTATTTACGCTGACGCTTCCCGATACCTTCTGGGTGGGGATGTGGGAGGCTGGTTTCGAGGGTCAGACCCAAAGACAAGCGTCCGTATTTGGGGTTCAGCCAGGCCTGGTGGGCACACAGGGCCCTTTGCCAAACCGCACTGTGTCCTACCGACGTTGCTTTGTGAGAACTCACACACGCATGTCTATCACCGTACGCACACGTTTGTGTAGCAGAAATGCATGTCTCTTGCCAAAGTGCCTTGAAAATTGTAAAGTGCAACACAAATATGTTATTTTAAAGTGAACGACGGTACTGAGGTGTCTGGATCTAATGTTGGTAATGATGTCATAAAGAAAGATTCAGGTGGAATTCTTCCAGTGACAAAGTAGGGCTCATGGTTAATGCTTTCTGTGTTTTATAAATCAAAGACCTTCGTTCAAGCAGCACTTGCTGGGCGCCCACTGTGTGCCAGGGAGCGAGGCAGACAGGTCCCGGCCCCGTGCACTGCACACCGCACAGACCGCGCCGCAGAGGGCCAGCCCCGCGCCACCCCCAGGCACCGTCTCCTGGCACCAGGGGCCTGTCTAATCTCAGACAAAGCAGTGAAGATGCTGTGGCAGGCGGGGTGCCCGGGAGGGCACAGTCTGTGACATGCACACTCTGCTCAGTTTTATGTGCAACGTGTGGCTGCCAGTGAGAGAGCATAAAATGATGCAATTTATAGCTCCTCAGCACGACCTTGCCCAGATTAGGTTTATTATCCTACTAAATAATTATCCTCATTGCCTTCTCGTTTTTATGGTGACACTGATGTCTTCATGTTAAAGTCAGAAGAAGGCTCTCTCCACTGGGCAGACTTTGTAAGTTCCAAGCTGACGGATGAGAATCGGAGAGGGAGGGGGTTCCGCGGTGCTTCGAAGTCACGGTCTCCACGCACAGCTCCTGGGGCCTCACGTCGTGGGGAGGGGAGCAGAGAGGTTTGAGCAGGTGGGAGGCGGAGTCTGGCTTCATGGGACCTGTGTTCAGCCTGGGTCCCTCTCTCCGGCTGGGGGTTTGCGGAAGGAGCAGCCCTCCCTCCGAGCCCAGCTCCTGTACCTGCAGGCCACGATCCGTCAGTCCCCGTGAAGAGCAGATTGGGTGACCCGGGTGACAGTGTGCAGGGAGCCACGGCACATGCGTGTTTCCCTACATCTTAGGAGAGGGACGAGGCCAGGGGAGGTTACGGCCCCACCAAGCACTGGATGAAAGCACTGATGGGCCTAGGCGTTGCCCTCCTAGGAAGACAAGAGCAACTTCCGGGACCATCCCCTTCCTCTCTGTGCCATGCAAGGACTCCATAACCCACTTTCGTGCTCTTATGAATCAACGGTGGAGTCAGGGCAGGCAGGGACGGTCACAGCCGGCCAGTGGAGAGCCCAGCAGGAAGCCCGTGCTCCACGAATCCTGCATCGTGGGGTTGGACTTCCTGTTTCCGATGTTGGGCTTGTACACACTCACGTAGTTTGGACACAAATCCAGGTAGCTCCACGGCGACATCTGGTGAGCATATGCCCTGCGCCCTGTGCCCGGTACACTCACTGCTGTCACTTGCTAGACAGGATCCGCGGTTACAGACGTGGAGTCTGAAGTTGTGAATAACTGCTCCGGCCACGTTTCCCAGCTCCATCGGGCCCTGAGCTGTGCGGGCGCCGTCGGGACGGCAGCTGTGTTTGGAGCCTGCTGCAGCGCGGGTTCCTCTGCTCCACCCCGGGGCGCAGAGGGCCGTAGCGAGACCGGCGTCCAGGCGGCACTGTGGAGCTGTCCTCCAGGCGCAGAGGCCGGTGCTGGTACGTAGACGGTCCCACGCGGTCCACACAGCAGCAGCAGCTCTCGGAGCTCATCAGACGCAGCACCCCGGGTGGGCATCGAGCAGCCCCAGGCGGGAGGTGATTTCCCAGGAGGTCACTTGGTCAGCGCGACCTGAGAGGCCAGGGGAGAGAGTGCAATGTCCCATGCCCTAACTTTTTCCACAGCCCACAAGCATCTGAATGGAGAAACTGAGGCAGTCATGCCGGGGACACAGAACGCTCCAGGACTTATGTCTTTTCCTCCACAAATGAATTAGGGCTGGATTTCAGTAAAACCATGCACAAAAATAACCCCCCAGTGTTAAAATAACAGTCTGAAAAAAACAGCCCTCCTGGCCTCCTCCGGACTGCAGCTATGAAGCCATTTTCCTCGCCTTTGCGGATGGGGTTCGTCCGGGGAGGCCGCTGGCGGGAACCGGTGGGAATGGTGTCTGGCCAATGCCACGGGGCAGTGTGCCCTCCCCCAGCCGGGCCGTCAGGCTGTGCCACGTGGGTGGCTCATGAAGCTCCCAGCCACAGCCGGACCCTGCCCAGTCTCCACGTGCTCACTGCCCCTCAAACACAATCCACCTGCTCGGGTCCCCTGCTGGCCCGAGGTGTGTGGACTGTCGCTGTCCCTCAACACACCAGGCACACTGTTCAGGAGACAGATCTGCCCTGACGACGTCCCCACTATGAGGACTCGTCACCAGCAGCCTCACCGTGGGAGTCACCTCACGAGTGGCATTTCTGACTGGAATGTCCCCCTTTCTCCACCGTGATAGGGAAGCGGGGCACAGGTGACTCGTCAGGGATGGGCGCGGGCAGAGGGAAGCAAGGCTTAGTCCGAGTCAGCATCTGCTTCTCAAGGAGGGGAAACCGCGGCACGCCGAGCAGCTCCAAGCTGCTGGGATTCTGGCAGGGCCAGGGCGGGGGTGAGAGCGATGCGCGGCCTGAGGAAGCCCCTGCGAGGCTGGGGGAGGCGCTAACTCTGCATGGATCTCGCCGGCGCAGTTTCTGCACCAGCAGGTGCGACGTCGAGTGCGTCCCACCCATGCCTGGGTTTCTTTGCCTGGAAACTGCACCATTCGGATGCTCTCGCATCAATTTAGGCTACACGAGTGTGTGACCGATGGCTCGCACTGGGAGAGGCCCTGTCAATGGGGAGATTCGTGAGTCGTTTCCAGTCATGCACTGGTGGCGAATCTGAAACTGATGCATCAAATCATCGCTCCGTAAGGGTGAGAGTTGAAATGATGAGGCTACGATGTTAATGTATGTTTTCTTATACCAGTTTGTGAGCTATCAACGCCTTAGTTGTACCCCGAATTCCATGAACTATCCAGCTTCACACTTTCTAAAATAACCCAGACACTCACCCAGGCTGTTGCTAAGGGGTGTCAAGTACGAATACTTATCAATGAGGCAGTTATAAATAAGGTCACGGATGCCCATCACGTGCAGAGCACCACACCTGGCTCGTGACAGCAACTCGGTGTGCCAGCTGCTATCGTTCACACGGAAGTTGATTTACTCCTCCTTACTACACTGTTTATTGACTTTCGTGCTCTTTGGTTTTGCCACACACGGTAGAGCAGCTGAAGGTCTCTACCCCTCCCCCTGTTGGGTGCTGTGCCCCGTTCTCTCAGGCCAGGCTTGCTTCAGCCAGCGCACCGTGGCGCTGTGAGAAGGGAGGGCTGGAAATGCTGGTCAGGTTTGGCCTTTTGTGCTGCTGTAGGTGCCATGAGATGATCGAGCCCCAAGCAGCTGCTGTCCCTTCTGCCTGGGGTCTTGAGCCCACCAACCAGAAGCCAAAGGCAGAGCTGTCCAGCCGACCCACGACCCATGTGAGAAAGAGAAGGGATGATTGTGGGAAGCCACTGTGACTCTGAGGCTGTTTGTTACACAGCACAACTGACTGATGTATGTGGTAATGTGTGGCCTTTGTGTGAAACTCAGAAGGTACCAAAGGATTCACAGTGATGAACCTCCTTCACCCCATCCCTCCGCCTCCCAGCTCACTTTCCCAACACTAATACAACATCGGGAGATCATACTAACAAGCCTTGATTGTTCTAGGTGTGTATCATTATAAGGGAAATGTACTTAAAAAACCAATGGGACTGGTGCCGTCCCTACAAACTTCTGCAAAATGATATGGTAAGAGAGACACAGTAGCTCAAAATTCAATATGCAATTATCTCAATGTCCCCTTGTCCGATACCCAGAAGAAGAGGAAAGAAGGAAGGAAGCAGAGTCACGGGGAGGGCAGGAGGGAGAGAAGCACCTGTGCAGCGAGATGGGCAGGAGTCTGCTTTGACCTCAGAGTCTTCTTCCACTTGGCGATCACAGCCTCTCTCCCCTCGTGATTGTGAATCATCTTGTCCACTTCTAGGCATGCATCCTCGAAAAACCGCTGCGCGTGTACACTAGGCATTAGGAGCGGGATATTTACAGCTGCTTACTCACAATAGGTAAAAAACTGGAAGCAATAAAAATACCCACCATCAGTAGTGCATGTACACACTCGAAGCGTATTCACGCAATGGCTATTACAGCAGCACAAGGCTTGAACCAAAGCTGCTACTTCAGAGTGCATGAATCGCAAAAACAGTGTTGGCTAAAAAGCAGTTGTGGAAGATACACCTCTAGGCGTGTTTAAGTCTGAAATCAGCAACCGCCGTCATGGACTGAATGTCCTTCCCCCAAGTTCACATGTTAAAGCTCTGACCCCAGCGCCTTGGGATGGGATCATCTTTGGAGACAGGGCCTGTTAAGAGGTAATCAAGTTAAATGAGGTCATATGGGTGGGCCCTAATGCAACCTGGATCAGAAATTAGGACACAGGCATGCACAGAGGAAAGACAGCCTCCTACACACCACAAGAGGGGCCTCAGAAGACGTCAACCCTGCCGACACGCGAGCCTGGACTTCCAGCCTCCAGGCCCACCGGTCTGTGGCACTTGTTATGGCAGCCCTGGGGACCAGTGCAGCCACACGCAGCCTCAGCTAATTTCTTGTGCACCTAGTATAAGAAAGCACTGTGCTACATACTTGCAGTTCCTCTATTTTTAGAGACAGGGTCTCACTCTGTTGCCCAGGCTAGAGTGCGGTGGTGCAATCATAGCTCATTGCAACCTTGAACTCCTGGGCTCCAGCGATCCTCCTGTCTGAGCCTCCTCAGTAGCTGGTGCTACCGGTGTCACGGCACCTAGCTAATTTTAAAATTTTTTGTAGAGATGGGGTCTCACTACGTTGCTGGTCTCAAACTCCTGGCCTCAAGCAATCCTCCCAAAGCTCTGATATTACAGGCATGGGCCACTGGGCCCCAGCAGTTCTCAGTTCCTAAACTTACTGAAGCAAGAGACCCTTGGGGTTAACTTTGTAATAAAGGGACCAGGCAGGGGCAGCGATGGGGGAGAGGAGAATCTCTTCCCCACTTTCCCGGCCCTGGGTCTGCTGCTGCAGGTCCTGTATAAAGGAATCTTGATACTTCCTTTCAAGCAGTTGCACCTTTAATGAAAGCAGCTTTCCCTGTGGGGCTGACAGTGAGGAGGGAGGGAAACCCTGGCAGTGGAAAGCAGAAGCTGTGGACGCAGCCAGGGAATGTCACCATCTGAAATCGAGACAGGTGAAAGTCAAAACTGAGACACACCGTGTTTAGAAGGGGCGTCCAAGCCAAGCTTTGTTAATGTGGTGCTAATTGGCCAATGCACTTCCAGGATCTAACCAGGAGAGCCGAGCCTATGCCGGGACTGTGTTTCCCCGCAGGGAGGGAAACCGGGGTGCAGTCTGCTGTGCCCACCTGTCAAGGGAGCATTGAGCTGACGGAGGCAGAGGGCTGCCTGGGTCTCATGCAGGGACGTGTACAAGCCGCGGCCACCAGCGTTTGTCAAGCACTGGCCCAGAGAGGGGCCAGAGGGCCTTGGTGAAGTGTGTTCTGTCCACGGGCAAAGCTGATCCCCAGGCCTCACCAGAGCCTGGATGCAGGAGTTTCAGAAGTCTCTGGGCCCCTGCGTCCCACCCTGTGGCCCCGACAAGCCCGTATGTGGACTCCATCTCCCAGGGATCCTGACGTCGGGATGCACATTGTCATCGTGGCAGGTTATCTGCCACCGTGTGAATCAAAAACCACATTCTGCTTTATACAGTTATTCATTCCAAATTTACGGCAGAGGTGTCATTTCTCCAGAGCCTGAAATCCTGTAGATAAAAAAGCAAAATCACTAGACTCAGGTTGGGCCTTCACTCTGGTCCCTGGACGGCCCCACAGAAAAGCCAGCCCCCTCAGGAGCCACAGCCTGCTCCGCCATGATGTCCAGGAAACTCCAATGGCAACAGAACCTCTCGGGTTAAGGCCCAGGCACTGATGGCTCATTGCACAGCGGCGAAGACGTGAACGCCGCGCTCGGCCTGGCTGCCTCGGCAGAGCAGGACAGCGGGTGGTAAAGGACCGAGTTTCCTGAGCTCCGAGTCGGGGCCTTGTCATTCCGGCACAGGGGACTGGGGCCGCGAGCTCGTCCTGCCAAAGGAGCAGACAGGCGGTGGGGGAAGGATGGGAGCCGAGCCAGCTCCGCACACCGAGTGGTCAGCGGCACCAAGCCACCCCACACCTTGTGATGATGTCCCGGAGTGGGGTTGAAAGTCACCGGAATGAAGTTAAGAACCTGTTTTCTGAAAGGAGCAGCGTTCGGATTTTCTGTCTGATCCCAAACCTACGCAGTTCCTGGTCCAGTTCCTTACAGCCTCAAACACTGCGGGCTGAAATGCCACCAGAACAGCCCCTGCCGTGTCCATGGCCCAGCGGCTGGTGGGGCAGCGAGAACTCTGCTCTCCTCTCAGCAAAGACAAGCTCGCTTAGGGCGGAAAAAGTTAATTCAAACCACTCCCTTGGATGCTGATGGGCCCTTTCGTCTCACGGCTGTTGCCAGTGACCTTTGCTGACCTTCGCATTTTCCTTGCAGCTCCATGCGCTCCATGCTTCTCTGCAAACAGCCACTTTCTAGAAAAATAGCAGCAGAAGCTGCTGGCTAAAGTTCTAGGATTTTGGCAAATCTACGGTTTAGCGTAGCCATTATTAAAAATTAAACTGCATGAACTTACAACCGAATAAATTATACTAAAACAAAGTTAATAAATACTCAAACCTCGTCACTTGCTGACACTTTCACTGGACTTTACGCTCGCTCACTTTCTTGAGGTTATTCACACCTGCGGTGCCTGCGTGGTGGGAAAGCTATGCGACTCCGTCCTGCAAGTATCTCTGCCCAACGCCACGTTTGGTGACATGGCCTTGGCGGCTTAAAGTCAGCCCTGGTGGGAGGATTTGCACCACGGGAACTGGCAAACAGTGCAAGCTAGGGCTTGATTTACTATTTTGCTGATTGCCTAGATTTAAGCAAGTAATGAGAAAATGATAATAATGCAGATTAACCTGTGCTTTGTCTCATGCTAAAACTGAAAAGGTTTCAGTTTACTGTATATAAATGCAAGGGTGAAAAATAGTGAAAGAGTATAGCACAGGTCAGATTAGTGATAATAAATTTACAGGGAAAAGAGCAGGCAGATTGGCATGTGATTCGATTTGTCAAACCATGGTCCGACAAAACTGAATGAAAACGTTCTGCGAGAGTCGGCTGGCTATGTGGAGTCCTGATAAGGGCTCTGCGTGCTGTATTATTTATCGACTGTGTGCGGCATAGCCTTGACATCAGCAAAATTTACACTGAGCTCACATACGGATTTATATGCACATAGATTTGGTGAAAGTTGTTGTTAAACATTTATGAGCACAACACTACACACACGAGTATAATACATATACTGAAAATGTGCACAAAACCAAGTTCCTCTGATTCCAAACCAGTGTGCGTGAACGTGCGCTAAGAAAGAGAGATGGTGAGCTGTGTCCATCGCACGCTCACCCTGGGCCCACAGCCCTGAGGTCCTTCCCATCTGTGGTCTGGGCTGCCCCGAGACCCCGACTCCGTGGGTGCAGACCGAGGCCGAGGGATCCTGCTTCTTGTCGTCCCGGGAGATTCCGATGCATGTGGGGCTCAGGAAACGCTGGTCTCACTGGGTACGTCACAGACGGCGCTCCGATTCTGAAACGCACGAGTCCACATGAAGGAACTGGAAGGTGCTTCACACACAGGGATTGTCCCACAGCCAAATGTGATTAACCATCAAAGACAGGACTGGATACATCCAGGGAGCCGCAGCTGCAGGTTTCTGTTTTTTGGTTTTGGATGCAGAATAGAACCCTATGCCACCGAAATGTCAGCCCCTTTCCCCAAGAAACCGTCCAACCCCCACGGAAGACAAATACGCTCCCATCTTAAGTCTTGCCTTTGGAAAGCATGGGGGGTGGAGTGTAACATTTCAGGCAAATCATTTAACTTTCCTGAGTTTCTGTTCCATTATTTATAAAATTATTATCACTTTTTTAGAGATGGGAGCTCTCTATGTTGCTCAGGCTGGTCTTGAACTCCTGGCCTCAAGCAATCTTCTCATCTCGGCCTCCCAAAGTGCTGGGATGACAGGTGTGAGAGACCTTGTCCAGCCAAAACCATTTGTAAAACAAGTCCCGCCTTCAGTGGTTGCTGTGCCTTCCTGGCACGGTATCTGGCACAGAGTCGCTATGTGTGCACTTACTTTACGTACTTTCTTGGAGCCTGGCTGTCACCTGATCAATAACATTCACGCATTCAGCAAGCATCTCATATGGGCTTGCCGCGCCACGCCTTGCGCTAGGTTGGTGCTGGGAGGGACATGGTCCTTGCTCAGGTTGCTCACAGAACTG